>RXPK01003760.1:0-56442 GCA_004143645.1 Protaetia brevitarsis
GCAATCGTGCGGTATAGGTACGTTACGCTTGACGAGTATAAAGATGCGTCTAGTAATACGCATAATGTGTATATGAGGTTGAGTAGCAATCGGCATCGTGGCATCGTATGATTTACTACTCGCAGCATCGTCAGGAGCACTCAAGGTCCGTATACATATGGTTACCTCGTAAGGTGAGGCCCGGTTAAAGGAGAGGGTGGATAAACGTTGACGCTGTGATGACGCGCTTCCCGATCATTCCCGTGTTTGTTTACATTAAAAGACTAGTATTGGGGTATTCTGTTATAATAAAAAAAGAACTTGAAAGTATATTTGCGAAGACACGTTCCTGTTGATAAAACATGAGTGGCGACCACCAAGATACACACAAAAAGAAATTTGCATGTAATTCAGTGCATTATTTATTTTATTATTTTTACGTATTTTTATAACGATGGTATGAAAGTATCCTTCCGCACCGCAGATGCTAGCGTATATGCGAACGCTATACGAAGCGAACTATGTTCCGGGGCACTCTTTCCGATGTACCTATTTGGAGTATGAATCGGACGGCTCCGTTTATCTTCGCCATATGCGCTTATAGGGTCGCTACGGGGCACGTAATGCCGTGTCCCCAGTTAACGTCTTGCATTCGTTGCGACTTCATCGTTTTCAACGCGTACCGCGCATGTGAGATTTCAAAGGCTTGAAGTGACGTTTATTATTAATGATGGAAGTTAATTGAGTGCAAAATCTTAAAAAAAAAATAAAAACGCTCTAATTTAAGGAAAAACTTTTAATTAAGAAGAAAGGAAGGCCTATTCCTGATCTTCAAATAAACTACACTTCCACAAGTAAAACTCGAACTTAGAATAGAGTATTTAATAAAAATATGAGTTGGATGTGTGGATGTTCATAACAAATAAACTATTTTGTTTTATCTGCTTAATTTTAAGAAAGAGGTCAGTAATAAACAAGGTTAAATGATTTAAACATATACGCAAAGAGGGCAAGAAAAGCACGAAAATTCCGTTTCTTTACTTTCTAGGCAAAGTGGACCATACGTGGAATAGTTAGACAATGCTTATTTGCGACATTAAAATAGGTAAAAACGAAGGTGTAGAAAAAAATCGTCATATTTTGCGTCGGTTAATTATGTGTATAAAAAAATGTGAAATCTTATCCTATGTTGGATAGAGTAAAATTGAAAAGTGAGCTTTCAGTAATTTATGAGCGCGAGGTCATATGTGACGTAGATGTAGGTGGTGTTTTGCCGCTTTTAGTGCTCATAACACACAACAACTTAAAAAAAAGTTTTGAAGGAAACATATAAACTGTTGAATATTATTTGTACAACCCCCATGTCGACAGTAGAATGTGAACGATGTTTTTCTACCCTCAAACGGACTAAAACATTTCTGAGAAGCACAATGTCAGAAGATCGACTGAACGCATTTTTACAACAAAGTCACTGACGTCTTTTCCAGCATCAAAAATATGAGAATGAACTTTATGTACGAAAAATAGGTAAGTTCTTATATTGTGCCACTCTCTTTCATAACTCACGAGCCGCCACTGTAAAACATTAATTGAAAAATTTTCTAAATTAAGATTTTTTAAAAAAAATAAATATTTAAACTTAAAACAAAAAAAATCACTCGAAAGAGAGAAGTTAAATCTGAAGGACGCAAATTTGTCAAGAAACAAAGAAAAAAAAACATTAATTTTAGTTTTCTTAGTTTTTAAATTAATGTTATTTTGTTAGCTTAATTTACTTATGCTTATGATTATATAATAATAAGAAACTGCTTTTTTATTAGGAAGAAAATATTTAGTTTGATAATATATAATGGTTCTTCTTTTTACCATTTTACTTACCTTTTCTTAGTTTCTAATTTAATGTCATGCTCTATGTGCGTAGTTCTAAGTTTTGTGTTACTAATTTTATATAATATTTTATCTTTGATTTACTTATGTTTACTATTACATAATAGTAGAAATTCGTTTTTTATTATAAAAAATAAATATTTTAGTTGGGAGTACAAATCGCCATTTATTTTTACATATATGGCACCACTTTATTTATTAAAAAAAAGCATACATGACTGACGCGTTCGCGCTCTTTCTCTTGATTAGCTGAAAAGTATAAGGTAACCTTGTATATACGGACCTTGAGGAGCACTTGCTTTTTTCTTTTTTTTTCTCAAGTTTTGCGATTAGGGCAGTTTACAGTGTCATTGTTATTCGTTTACTGGTAGAAAGCAAGAAAACTAACGTTTGTTTAGATAGATCTAGTATGACTTAATCTCAACAGAAACCATATCATATAAAAAACACGAAATTTGGAAAACTTTTATTAGAAACTATAAACATACAATACATTAGGAAAATCAAGCCACTAATAAGTGATAATAATAATAAGTGATAACCAACAAATAGCACCATATATGCATAATTATTGTACCCTATTCTTACGAGTAAGAATCGTACGATTCTTGCGATGCGACGATGCCGATTCCTACGATGCTGGTCTTGATGATTACTTACTCGCATCGTCGAGAAAGGTAATCGCCGATTATTAATCGACTACATTTTTACTTACTCGTGCAAGTCTCTGGTTCATATCACTATGCTCTTTGACAACCGTTCCTTCAACTAGAAGAATCAACTAATCGCTTCGTCTGAAGGAGGCCTTAGTGTCTTTTGGGTCACGCGATGAAAGCATGAAATTCAGCGTGTTTTGTGTATTTTACAAGACAAAAGTCGTGTATAATACAGAAGGGGTAAATTTTCTGTACCCTATCAGCGCTTTTTTAGCCTTGTTATTTATTTCAAGTTCGTCTTTTTTCCAGAGAAGTTTATTGTTTAGGGCAGCGGTTCTCAACTTTTTTTTTATTTGCATACTCCTTACTAATTTTTTTTTTTCTTTCATAAATTGTACTCCTGGAACGTTAGTGCACATATTCTATTTAAAATTTATAAATTTTGACTTTAAACGTGGCCAACATTAATATTGAAAAAACAATGGCAGGCAAAAGAGTTCCTAAAGGAGCAGAGGCCTGAACTCACGAGAGATCTACTGAATTAAAGACAGGAAGACTGTCCAAAATGATTGTAGGTCTGCTTGATGGTCATTGTAGACTGAATAGGCATATGTATAACATAGGCCTGCAGATGATGCAACCTGCAGAATACTGCCCAAGAGGGCGAGGAAACACCAGTTTCATGTGCTGTGCCACAATGTGAAGGCCTGGCGAGGACAAGGTTTCTAGTAAATGGGGGAGCGAGAACCCCACAGCTAAGTAGCTACATAAAGAAAGCCGCTCTCAAAGATGATAGGCCTAATGAAGAGGGCAAAATAGAGAGCTTAGAAGCCGCTTCTAGGAAAAAGGGGATCCACAATAGATCCGGAAAAGGGCGCGGATGAAACCAGGCTCTGATCAGGCCACCCAAATCCTAAATCTAATCTAATCTAATTACTACACAAACAATTTTTAATATATTTTATTTATAATTTTAACACTACAATCTTATTAGAAAACACTTTTTAACTTAAAAATATTTTTAAAATCAACTTATTTATTAGTTTTGCTATTTTTATAAAAAAACAGTTGATTTTTGTATAATTTTAAACACCTTCTCCACTTCTTTTTGCACATTAGTGGGAGCCCTGTCCTTACTTTGCTGCACATAGTTTTTTGGAAGTTGAGCTCGAAAGAAGCCAAGTACAAACTTATTTCTGGGGCAGCATCCAACTTCTTTGTGTATTTGTTTTTTCGGGAAAAAGCTCTTTCCACCAATACAGTGGATGAAGAAGGCAACAATACCTTCATTGCCAGGTCAGACAGACCTTCATATTCACTGTTGAGGCTTCAATCAAAACTTCTTTGAAAGCTGATTTTAATGAGCTGTCAGTAGAAATTTCAATCAGATTTTCTTTTTGTGCGATGTTCAAACTGTGCCTCTTCAGAAAAAAAGATTATGAATTCAGCTAATTCATCAAGCTTTGGAAAGTATCTCACAAATGATGATTTTAATTCCTCCGAGTGTTCAGATATTTGGAATTTGACGTCAGTAAAGAGGTGCAACTCATTTTCTTTTAAAAAGGCACTCAAAGACTCGAATACTTCTGTCTGGCCCTGAAGAATACAAGATCTCCAAAACTCAATCTTTTTAATCCTCGATTCTGTTTTCTCTTCTTTTCTGAATGCAGTACACTGGCAGAATCTGTAATGTAATGTATGAAATAGGGAAGCGGGGTGTTACAACTGCGCACCTAAAAGATCTATTGTGGTCCCCTATTCTTGCTGCTTTACAGCTGGCCTTCCAATCCTATTCCTTTCAGAAAGTGTAGGATGTCAGAGGGCCCCAGTCTAGGTAAGTCTCCCTCTTCGATTTCACATGCTCCCAAGTGCAACGCCCTCGAGTTGCACAGTTTGAGAAGAGGTGGATGGGTGTTTCATCCTGTTCCCCACAAAATCTGCATTCAGGATCTTTTTCCAATCCAAGCTTACTCAGGTGTCCTTTCAGTCTACAATGGCCTGAAAGTATTCCTGTTAATATGCGAACATTGTTCTTACTCAGGTTGATGCATTCTGTAAGCCTCTTCTGGTTATAAGTTCCCAGAAGAACTTTACTTTTCCTCGTTCCCTGGAGATTTTCCCAGTAACTAGATTTTCTCTGCTCCATTTCCATTTTTAGTTTCTTCAGTATTGTACTGCTACTTAACTCGCAATAGGGTTCAGGCCCTACAAAAAGCATTCCAGCCCCTTTTTTTTGCGAGGTATCCGTTATTTCGTTTCCTCCACTCCTGTGTGACCCGGAACCACAGAGGGTTACTTTATTTCTTTTGCCTAACTCATTTAGTTCCCTAGGCATTCCCAGACCATCTTGGAGCTAGTTCATATGAGTTCAGCGCCTTGATGGCTGCTTGACTATCAGACACGATGATAATCTCCTGCTTCCGATAGTTCCCATCCATAATGAACTGAACACATCTTCCAATAGCGTGTATTTCCGCCGAAATATACTTGGGTATTTTCCCAAGCTTTCGAAATATGTAATTCTAGGCCCATATATTCTATTCCAGTCCTTCTGGCGTTTGGAGCCATCAGTATACACATTGATGGCATTTCTATTCAAGTTCAAGATGGTGTTATGATCCCACTCGCTCCTGTTACTTAGCTTTATGGTGAATTCTTTCACAAAGCTATTTTTTTAACATATCATCCCAGGCTTGATCACCGTCAGGAGATTGAGGCTATGCCTAATCATTCCTTCCTTGACCATTCTTAGTGCGCTTCTTTCCCACACCCTCTACTACAATGTGAGAGGGGGCAAGATCCAATATACTTCAATAGCTGCTGTTAGGCAGGTTCTATAGTCCCGTTATGCATACACATGCTAATCTTTGCAATTTCGAGATGTTATTTCGTCGGTTATAAAGATTAGTTCTTTTGGCTCCATGCTATTGATGCATAGGTGATGATCGTCTCACTATCGTGTATACATCCAAAGCAGTAATTTTTGGGTACATCCCCCAATTTTTTCCTGCAAAGTTTCTTGTTGGTTACTTCAAATCTTCATGTTTTATCAATAGAAGTTTATTGTCTAGGGTAAGGCCTAGATATTTAACTTCCGCTCTCCATCTATATTTTGCCCATCCAGTTTTATGGTTCTAAGATTGGATTTTCTTTTTCTGGTAAATGCTATTAGGGTTGTCTTAGTGGGGTTGACATTGAGTCCCATCGATTGACACCATCTTCTCGTGAAGTTCAAACCTGTTTGAACTATGTCACAGAGGGTATTCTCAAATTTGCTCTTGCGTATATGACAAATCATGCAGCATAACCTTGACAAAGATGGCCGTAGATCGTCAGCCGCATAAGAGTTCGTCGTCTACTATTAGGCTCCACATAATGGTAGAATCTGACATAGTAACCATTTTCTTGTATAATGTTTTTGAACCGTAATTTAAAGATTCTAATATGGTAATCTCTTCTGCTGTAAAAACAGAACTATCTTTGTCTAATTTAAAAGATTTTTGGTGATCTGTATTGCCGGCATAAAAGGTATCTCTGTAGCCACTATCATCAGTTTTAGATCTGTCTGCAAAAATAGTTAAATCTTGCCGGTGCATTTTAATACTTTTAAAGCGACAAAAGCGTAAAATTGATAAACAGTAACTCCACCCTGAAAATCGTCATATTCTTAAGCACTTTCTAGCATGGCATCGCACCTCTATACCTACCAGACAAGTAAACACTTAATACGTATGTATAACCTGCGATAAATATGTCAAGTTCGAGTCAAGTTCAGAGATAGATCGGCCAGCGAGAAGGTTAATATATGATAAAGGTGTGAGTAAACAAAACTAACATCGAAGTGGTGCCCGTTTATACACTATAGAGTTGACGCAATCCACCGCAAAGCACGCTCTGATATACGTATATGAAAGAACATTTCCTTAGCGCAGATAAAATTGATAGGATCACCTTATTTTATCGGTTTTCCGTGGCGTGCGGTTGTATCGATTAAGAAATGCACTTTTATGATTCTACGATTCCTAGAATGTGTTTCCGTAACGTTTATCTTGGGGACTGAAAGTAAATGTTTGGACAAGGGTGTATATCGACAGCTTACGATGCTAGAATCAAAGCTGGCGAATATATATGTCTTGAAGAGTTAATTTTGTTTTCTATCTTCTATGCATAGGTATCTTTCCTTCTTTGTATGGAATGTACAGTTAAGAAAAAGTGTTGTGGATAAGTTCTCTGACACGTAGGCAAAATCACCTCTCTCAACACAATTGCATTTTGTGAAAATTCAAAGCCCAAGAGCTATTATTTTAAGTTAATCAGGAAAAAATGTTGGAAATTTTCAAGAATGAACTTAATTATTTTCTAAATAAATCCATTCAGGCAGGAAATCATAAAAAAACCACATGTATTCTATGCCATCAGAGTCTATTAAGCATGTTAGTCTTATTATTATACACCGTTTTGACGTCTATTGTAATTGAGAGGTTGGTAGTTTGATACTTAGTAATCGCTAAAGTAACAATTAAGAGGATTTATATTTTAAATTTTTACCTAAACTTGTATACCATAGTAAACAAATAAACGTTTACCTTGATGCTATAATTTTAATGGTTGTGAGGTGCTGTGACATTTTGCGGTGAAGTTGGGCAATATTTGCCGCAAATGATATAAAAACATATCAGGGGGACAACTTCCAGAAGGGGTAAATCCTCCCCAATAAAAGAATTATCATGTAACAACAATCTTAATGAGTTAGGTATTGGTGACAAAATATACAGGGTGATCCAATAAATGTATTTTCCCTCGTGGTTAGGCGCCACAAAAAAGAAGTCAGGGAAGTAAGATCATGGCGATCTTGGCAGGCCAAAGACCACTGGACCACCTTTTTCCGAGCCCATCGACGATTGTAGGCTCGATCTAATATTCTCGTGCTATTTTGAATAAGTGCTGGACAACGTATGTGCCCTACAAAATATGTTTAAAAAATATAATTTTATAATATGTTTCGTGAGGGTTTTTGAATATATTTTTCATAATTTTTTTCTAAATATAGATAAAATATTCAATTAAAATATTATTCATCAATTTTAAAATTAATGTAAGCGCTATATTTTTCTAAAATCTTTATATGAAAATTGAGATTTTTAGTCAATCTATTTTAATTTTTCAAAATGAACTAAAATTGTTCTTGGTTATTTAGAATGTATAACGTCGATAACGAAAAGTTGAAACATAATAGAGTTGTCTAAAGGCAAGAACTTGTTTTTTCACACTCACCATACAAGTATATATCAATAATTCTGGCATCTTTTAAGGCATACTGAAGGTTTATCAAATAATCATATTTTTTATTGAATTGTTCTAAATAAAAAAACAAACGTATTTATATCATTTATTTTGAATAAGCCAATAAAAATGAAAAATACTAATTTTTAAGTCTAGCCTTGGCTGGTGCAAGTACAACCTATGGTTTTTTCATATCTTCGGTAGTGGCGCTCTATGGCGTTTCCTTGTGGCCTCTAAAACAATGCCAATTGTATTAGATCATACATGAATAAAACATCGTAACAACATTATCAACACTCTAATAATCTTGGAGCATTTCAATAGATTGGAGTGGTAGCTGCATTCTAATAATTAGAATACTATTTTTACTTATTTATAATATTTGAAAAACATCTACGTACAAACAATAAACAACACAAACGTATTCTAACCTCTATTTGAGGTTATACGCTTATCTACCGAGATGAACTCTTAAGCAATATCAACTGAGCAATTTATCTGTAAATGGCAGTACATATATGATGCATAATTCCTACAATTATATTATTAAACGATTTCTGTACATAGCGATATTGAGCATTCCTATTAGCTTATAAATGCCATGATCATGGTCCAAAGTTTTGCTTACCTCGTAGTCCCACAAAACACAAAAACACCTCCCAACAATTAATTACACAGTTAACCTAATCTGCCCTAATCGTATACTATTATAAACTATAATGTACGGACAAACGAATGAAAAATGTTGATGATACGCACGTGCGCGTATGCAATTCTATGTACTAATCATAGACGCATAAACAATATATATCATATAACCCGCACCGTAATGAAAAGAGGTGTTGTGTTGTCGTTCGCAACTTACAAATATTAAATAATATAAATACAAAGCAGAATATATTATAGAAAGTTACAGTTCAACTTAGATACTAACTAAATCATATTAGATATATATTATCTAATTTAATCTTTAAACTATCATTTTAAATGGGTACATATCTACTTAATATGTATGCATATTTTACCAATTTTATATTATTCGTCCTACGCATCAAATGTACAAAAGCAAAAATTCAATCTTTTTTTTTGTATGAAATAAATATATTACAGAAATCAAAGCAAAATATTCTTGCAGAGTTATGAAAAATATATTGAGAGAACATTTGCAATAAAATTTATAATGCGTACATAATATATATATTTTAAATGTTTTCCTAATATATTTTCTATAATATATTTTATGCATATTATATTAATATAACTAATATTCAAGAAAGATTATAATTTTTTAAATATTTATAAAATATGAAATAAATATAGTTGGTCACTGGGGCAGGTTGATTCAAATTAAGTGCGTTCTCTGTTATTACTGATTAAATTAGCAAGGTATTAGTATTTTTAACGCTGATTAATATACAACATACGAAAACACAATTGCATAATGCGTTTCCTAGAAATTTTTAAGTTCATATTTTTTTAATGGAACAGCCTTTATATTTAAAAATTTTGATACAATACTGCCTCAAAACAAATAATGATGAAGTTATAGTGGATTTTAGTAAATGTCAAAGATACACTTTGATTCTGTAAAATTTATAGTAGGCTTCTTTCATATCAAGCCAAAACAAATAGCACATTCTTAAAACTGCCAAAAACGCGCTGAGTTTAAATCTTTTGCACGTTTTATTATTAAAAAAAGTTTGATTCTGTAAAATTTATGGTAATATAAAGAATCAACTTTTGACAAAACAGAGATACATGTCTTTCGGTTTAATCTTTATTTTAACTCTGTACATTGTAAAATAATATCGTTTAAATTAAATTGAAAATGAAAAAGTAAATGCATAATTTATAAATACTGCTCAAGGATATCACCTTCCTTCTCAATACATTTTCATACCCGCTCGAGGACACTTTTGAATTCCGAAAGGCAATATCATACGGATATTTAATTTGAATTTGACCTTTGTAATTTCCACCAATGGATTAAACGTAAAAATAATAGTATTTGGCAGCAGCGCAATCTTTCCTTATGACTTATTTTTCCTACGTCATTATTTTTTGAGTTGAGTGTACATAAGCCTATCTATAAAGGCAACGCGTTGTCAAAGAAATTCCATAAAGATACAAGTTTTTCGATCGAGTTCGGCACTATTCAGTACTTTGTAACTAAATTATAACAAATCTTATTAAGATCTTTTTTTTGCATTAGATGCAGTGTTTTAGAGATATTCCGTTGTCTCAGATAAAAAACTCACCTGTATGTAAAGATTTACACATATGATGAAGACCGATAATTTGGTTAAGGTAAACAGTAATGTTTGCCACATTTAAACTCTACTATCAGTTAACCAGTAACCAAATTTGATACAGTCAAAACAAATCGGTTTTCAGTGTGGCAATTCCAAAAAACGAAAATTCACTTTTCTAACAAGTAAAAGACATCTGCTTGCGTGCGATTATAGTAAACTCTCTCTCTTTTAAGACTGTTAATGAAGATTTTGCGGTGTACCGTCTGAATCGAAGGCGCGGTGCGCTTATGAGTCATTCCTTGGTACCCGGTGCTTATGCATTCGTGTCGCGATGTTTGTATGTATGTAGTAACGCTAGATATGTATGATATGTGTGTGTACATACATTATAGTAGTATTTTATGCGATTATATTTGAATACATAAATTGATTTAGACTTACAAGGGTCCCGTAACCAATTATAATCGACTACATAGGAATTCTCATTATCCCGCTATTGTATAGGTGCATATATATATACAGGTCTTATAACAGCCCAACTCGTAGAAGGAGAGATTGGATGAATGCGGGGGTTATCATGGGAGATTTTGTACGGATTTTCACTGCAAATATTACAGTGCAGAATATTTTGGCGCATAACGCCGTATTTGGGGTAAATTGTATGGGAAATCTTTTATGTTTTGGGAATATTTTATAAATATTAAAATTAATAAAACTATTTAATGCGTATGTTGACTTGAAGAGAGGTTTATTAAGTTATATTTTCTAATTTTTTTAAACTGATACTTATGATGTAAACATCAGAGTAATCAAAAGTTTAAACCCTGTAAGCATATACTTGCTACGCAAAGGTACAGCTCCTACCAAAAAAAGTTAATGACCTACGCGAAAATGCATGTGGCGAGCGCATTTAGGATGGACTATAGCTTTTACTACGACTGCGGCTTATCGGTGTAAACAGATGTTATGTATGATTCGTTGTGTACCTATTTATCCAACACAGGATTTCTTGTTTTTATAATTTAGTTTTTGTTGTTAAGACATAGGGCCGTTTTAAACCTAGCTATTTATTGCGCAATTTATTGGACAATTTAAAATTTTACGTGTATAACACGGATTAAATACGTGTTAATAAATAGCTAGGTGTAAAACGACCCATAAACAAGCACGCGTTGAAATAATATTTTTATGTATTCCTTAGTAAAATAGATTTTCTGTTTCTGAATGTTCTTATAGATTTATTAGAATACCGTATTATATACCGCATATATATACTGATAAGCCAGTATTTATTTATTATTCATAAATTAATAATTAATTAATAACCAAGGTAATATATCACAATCCATTAATTTTCGCTATATAAAAAAAAATATTTCTTGTAATTATTTTTAATAATTAAAATAGTTGAAACGTTTTACAAGATTTAAGAAACTTTTTTTTATTATCATCCAGTCAATATTCCACTACACTTATTTAAAAGGAAAGATAAGCATTTATTTTACAACTATTTCGCAACAAATATGCATTTAAAAAAATCTTACAATGTTTATTGCAATAGCACTTCAAGAAACTGAAAGTTAAATGTAAAAAAATCATTTTGGTATTGAAAATAATTATTATAGGATTTTCTTCTTTTGCTGTAAAATAATGTGACACAGATATGAAGCAGTATTTTCCACATTTAATTTATCAATTGTATTTTCGTTTTATTCTCTTGCTACCAGTAAATTATTTCACACTAAATAATTTTATACTTACACTGTAAAAAGTTACAGTAATTTTGCCATGGTAAATCAGGAATGTTTCATGTAATAATGTTGTGCATTTACCACAATAAATCATGTAAATTTTGTTTTACAGTTTTTTCTAGGATATTTAACATGGAAAAAGAAATTTCGGTAAAATTTATAGCTTTTTCATGTAAGTTTAAGATGTAACGAAAATTCAAAAGGAAAATACAGGAAAAAAAACATGTACAATTTTGTATTTACTCTCAAAATTTACTTAAAAGTGTAAAATTGACATATTTTGGGGTATTTAGTGCACTTTAAAAGTAATTTTACCTAGTGAATTACTTAATTGTGCTATAAAAATATCGAGATCTTTTATATTTATTTGTTTTTACTTGAATTTTCGGGTAAAACTATAGATGTCATGGAAAATACGAAATTCATTACGCCGCAATGTGATGGTTATTGGATTATTTATCTGTGCGCGTAGTAATTCTATGCGGTTGGTCGAACTTATTATTGGCTCAATGATATCATGTACGTCACAAACAATCGTAGGTTTCGCGTAAGCGTGTTCACTCTTGATCCCTGGTTGAGCGATTCAGTATGACCTATTAGGTGCTATAAATGAATTAGGTAAGTTGCTTGCTCTCTTTATAAAAATACATATGAAAATTACTTCAGTGTTCGGTAAATATAGAGTTCATATAGATATTACATACGAATTTTACAGTACAATCTTTGAAAAACACATCAGCATGTGAAATTTACTAGATGGCAGAAATTTTACCTTATGAAGCAAATTTACCTGTACTTTTTTACAGTGTACGTACCTATTGGGTTGTGACCAGTTGATTGAACCAATAAAAAGACGAAAAATATGAGGTTTTTAGTTAATGATAAAGCTAAAAAATTAGAATTCTTAAAAACCAATTTAGGGCAGTATTGTAGTTAATGCTTTATTGACCAGTTCATAATTTTAATGTTCTGTAACATACATTTTATTTATCGTAATTTTGTTTTACTATTTAAGCTTCGTATTGCTTTAGTTCTTATATTTGCCTTTGAAAATGTTGAGAAAGTTGATATTTTTCCTTTTTTCTATAATTTTTACTTAGATTTTTATTTTGCAACAAATAGATACATATATTGTGTTTATATATTTCTATATGTTCTAGATAAATTCTGTGGAATTAGTATTCTGCACAGTGTATTTTTGTTGAACTAATATAAATATTTTAGAAAATCATTCTTTTTTTTTGTATTAAATCATAAATATGGGTATAAAGTACCAATTAGCGTCACAATGGTATTTAAATTGCGCGCCAAAAAGGAATAGTACAGGAATCAGAAACAGGCGGCGCCAAACGCAGTTTTAATTAGGCTACGACAATTAACCTTGTTAGTAACTTATGTTCTGTGGGTTATTGGTTCCTCCTTGACACATTTCTCAATAATGTTCCCTCTAGGTGATTTAAAAATGCGTTATTATACGTTCTTGCAAAAATTATATCTGATAAAGTAATTTTACGATGGCGACTTCAAGTAAATAAAGATTTATTTCCCTAATTAACATCCAAAATCTATTCTATTCCAATTCTATTGCAAACACTTATCGGACGTTTTGAAACAATATGTTTTTTTTTAATAAATACTAAAAATAAATCTTACAACCTTACTTTTCTAAGGTAAGGTTTCACTTCATCATATACAACTAGTACTTGCCACGCTACTAGAATCACGCCATTAGTTTTTTTTTTTGTACGGCATTTCCTTCAAACATATTCACCTCATTATGTCCCGCTAAACTGGGATAATTTAACGCCTGTTTTAAAAGTAATAACCCCACATTAATCAAGGTGAATCATATAAGTTATTAAGTAGCATTCGTGTCTGCGCTCATCTGCCCAACACCTCGCTTGTTCGCCTACCAACTTGCCGGGCGTGCTGCAACAGCCAACGATGATCGATTAGACCTGTATAACATCCAAGAGTTCTTAAAGTAACACAACATATGCTATAATATATAAATTGAACTTTTTTTTTATGAAATCTTAAATACGTGTGAATCTCTGTTGTGTACATGCAGCAACACATTCGCTTCTGGTACAACGTTAAAACTAATATACATGTAAGCATGTATACATGTAGAAAAATAATATACATATGAATTGGTAAAAGGTAAACATTGTCTAAGACCTATTGTGTCGTAGAGACTCGATCCGTTAATGGAGAGTGTAGTTTCCGTAACATATTTAAAAATCGGTCGAACAATGGAGGAACGTATTTGACCTGTGATCTTCAATGTCATTGTCACCGCCTTTCCACTGACAATGTGAATGTGATGTGAGAATGTATAGTCGTTAGTTTTTTTACATAAATATATACACGTTGTAGAATATTTAGGTTATTGGTTTTGTGTGTGCTAAGAAAACGTCATTGTATGAAGGAAGTTGGTTAATATATATGTTCGTATACAGATTAGTAAAATATAATCAAAACATTGTGTGCATTTTCTTGTCAGTATGGTATTTGATTCTTCTTGGTATGTGGACGTTTGTGAGTTCAAAAATGTATAAATTGTTAACGTTTCGAATTTTTTCTTCAGAAAACCTTTTTTTTTGTATAATACTGTAATAAAATATCAAAAACATTATAATATACAATTAAATTGGAATTATTATTACCTTAATATAAATTTTCGTAATATGATAATTATAAATTATTCTTTTTGTATAAATTTAAAAAAATGACATGTTTTAATGTAATGGATGTCAGTTATTATAATGGAGATTGCTTTTGTTTGTGTAATATGTATTGACAAATTTTCAATCTCTTGGCGGTTACTGAATAGCTTTATATCTTTTTCTTTTATTAAAATTTTAGTTTCATTAAAATTAAAATATATAATTTTTGTTCTCAATTGCATGCTTTTTCAGAGATGTAATTTTACTAGAATGTTTGTGATCTTTTAGTCTTTCTGATAAATGTTATAGAGTTTATCCAATTAATACAACATTAGAATAATGTTTACAAGAAATTTTGTTCACAATATGTGCTTGTTTTTCTAAAGGAGTGATATTTTTTTAATTTTGAATAACGGAATGTTGAGTTATTATATTTCTGATGTGCTACTTTAAGATTATATGGTATTAAACATTTATTTATTTTCTCTGAAAGATTTTGAACATATGGCAAAGAACATAGTTAATATTTTACCATTTGAAATTACTTAAGTAAATGCTCTAACCTATATTAAAAAAATAATTGTACCGATTTTTGGATTTTTTTCCTAAAATATACAGGGGTTAGAGCCAGCCCAAAATGTCCCTTACACAACGCGTTTTTCTTTCCTTTTCAGAATAACTCTTAATAAGATTGCTACCGATTTTCGGTATAAACAAATGTTTGGGAAGGATGAAAATATCTTTAAATGACTATTCAAGTGGAGGTTTTATGACTAACAAGTCTATTATCGTATTACTCTCACTGAACCAACAATTGGTTCTAAAACACTGAAAGGAATCATTGTTTACATGAAATAATAGTAATTTTTGCCTACGTCTGACTTGAACCACAACATTCTAAGTTAACGCGCTTTGCTTATTTCCTTATCGCTTGAAAGTGACTATATTTATGATTGTAATTTTCCAAATTGTAAGAAATTTTAAGTTTTACTTAAGAGATATTAATATTTTTCATAGTAATATTACAATATTAGATATTTTTTTCTAAAAAGAAATTGTTTTATAATATTCACGCAAAATATCTGTATTATTGGAAAATTTCTAACCTTTCAACATCTTCTTTAAGTGTCTGTACATTTAACCCCATTCAGTGTGAAAAAATTATCAAAAAAAAAAAAGATTTTAACCAAGAAAAATTACCTTAATTCTTTTGTATGTATATCCCCAGATAACATGTAAGCTTACGACAAGCTTGTCACTTGCTTAACTTTGCATTGTCGAGACAAGGTTAACAGTAAAAGGTTAATGCAACGTTGTGACAAGGTTATTATATCATGGTACCGCGACTTCGTGTATTTCCGGAGTGATTTCGGCGTCAATATATAAAATGAAATATACTGAAATTTATAAACTTACAAAAGCAGTTAATGATAAAATAGACATATTACACTATGCAATATTTCACAAAACTATATTTAACTTGGTGTTAGAGCTAAATACAATATTTTTAAAGATCTATTTAATTACAAAATTCAATTTTTCATATTCTACTAACAACAAATAATCAAAACACATTATTTTGACACGCTATCTTTAAATAAAACATAAGATATATTCAAAATTCATTCATAGTAAATCATGTTTTGTTTAGTATCAATTTTGAATTACGATTTTGTCATTTATTAAACAAAAACAAATTATTTATAATTTACACTATTTCCATTTTATATTTTTACATGTATCTTGAAAAAGCTTTTGAAATTAAAGCAAATTTCCATATGTTGATGACCTAAAAACCAAGAAAAAGAGGAAATTAATACCCAATTCCTATTTTGTTTTGATTATTGCAAGCTTTTATCAAGGCTTGTACAGGCTTTCTCTAAAGCTTGGCTCAATATTGTCATTCTAACCTTGTCAAATGGTTTTACAGACAAGCTTATGAAAACCTTGTCAGTCTAACCTTGTCGTATGCTTTTACAGAAAAGCTTATGAAAAATCTTGTCCTGTGTCAACTAGCACCTTGCCATAATCTTGCAGCAAGCTTATATCCTTGTCCACCCAAGCTTTTTTCCCTTGTCGGGACAACCTTAAAAAAAGCTTGTGTAAACCTTAAATTGTTATCTGGGTCTGTTATAATTAGTGATTGTAAATTTACCGATTTTTTCATTTACTGGTAATTCAGTAAACGAAAATGAAAATACCGGTTTACCGATAAATTACCAATAATTTTTTTTTTCATGTGTGACATTAATTAAGGGGATTCCTCAAGAAAATAGGATTAGAAGTTAGGCTAGAATAATACATATTTTGCACAATCTTAAGGCATAATATTAGAATTTTGTAATAAATATTTGTATTTAATTATTTTAAACAGTTGTTAGAAGTTAAAAAGAATATTTAAATTTTAATGTTATTTTAAAACAATGTTGCATTAATGTCCTCTCATAAGGTGTAATTATTCTAATCAATAATAACTAAATTAAAGATTTATATTTTAAATATTTATTTTTATGCGTCTATAATGCTACCATCTAACAGTTACAATTCAACACCAAATTCAGACCAGTAAAGTGTACTTAATATTCGTTTACAAGCATCCCCAGTGACCAACTGTATTTATTTCACATTTTATAAATATTTAAAAAATATTAAATCTTTCTTGAATATTAGTTATATTAATATAATATGCATAAAATATATTATAGAAAATATATTAGGGAAACATTTAAAAAATATATATGTTATGTAGCATTAATAATATTTTATTGCAAATGTTTTCTCAATATATTTTTCATAACTCTGCAAGAATATTCTGCTTTGTATTTCTGTAAATATTTATTTCATATAAAAAAAAAGATTGAATTTTTTTTTGCTTCTGTACATTTGGTGCGTAGGACGAATAATATAAAATGGGTAAAATATGCATACATATTAAGTAGGTATGTACCTATTTAAAATGATAGTTTAAAGATTAAATTAGATAATATATATCTAATATGATTTAATTAGTATCTAAGTTGAGCTCTGTATCTATTAATATATCTGCGTTTAGTATTATATTATTTGCAATACTTGTAAGTTGCGAACGTTAACACAACACCTCTATTCATTACGGTACCAGTGTTATATGATTTAGTATTGTTTATGCGTCTATGGATTAGGTACATAGAATGCATACGCGCAAGTGCGTATCATCAACGTTTTCATTCGTTTGTCCGTTACATGTTATAGTTTATAATAGTATATGATTAGGACTGATTAGGGTTAACTGTGTAATTAATTGTTGCGGGGCGTATTTTAGTTTTTGTGGTGACTACGAGGTAAGCAAAACTTTAAACATGTCATGGCATTTATAAGATAATTGGAATGCTCAATATCGCTATGTACAGAAATCGTTTAATAATATAATTGTAGGAATTTTATGCATCATATATGTACTGCATCTACCAGATAAATTGCTAGTTGATTTGCTTAAGAGATTCATCTCGGTAGATAAGCGTCATAACCTCAAATAGAGGTTAGAATACGTTGTGTTGTTTTATTGTTTGTACGTAGAATGTTTTCAAATATTATGAAATAAAGTAAAAATAGGTATCGTAAGTATTAGAATGTAGCTACCACTCCAATTATTGTAAATGCTCCAAATGTATTAGTAGGTGTTGATAATGTTGTACGATGTTTTATTCATGGTATGATCTAATACAATTGGCATTGTTTTAGAGGCCACAAGGAAACGCCATGAGAGCGCCACTACTGAAGATATGAAAAAAGCCATAGGGTGTACCTGGCACCAGCCAAGGCTAGACTTAAAATGAGTATTTTCATTTTTTTGTTTTAATTGCTTATTCAAATAAAATGATAATAAATACGTTTGTTTTTTATTTAGAACACTTCAATTAAAAAATAGTGATTAATTTGATAAACTTCAGTATGCCTTAAAAGATGCCAGAATTATTGATTATTAACTTGTATGGTGAGTGTGAAAAAACAAGTTCTTGCCTTTTAGACAACTCTATGTATGTTTCAACTTTTCGTTATCGACGTTATATATTCTAAATAACCAAGAACAATTTTAGTTCATTTTGACAAATTAAATAGATTGCATAAAAAATCTCAATTTTCATATAAATAATATTTTACAAATATTTTAGAAAAAATATAGCGCTTACATTAATTTTAAAATATGGAATAAATATTTTAATTGAATATTTTATCTATATTTAGAAAAAAAATATGAAAAATATATTCAAAAACCTCCTACGAAAAATATTTATAAAATATATTTTTAAAAATATCTATGTAATATTTCTGGTTGTTAGGGATGTATGTTGTATTAATACTATCTATGGCATCTACAATTGATTTATCCCTAGTTAATCCGTATATTCATAGCATTTTGGGGTCGCATAAAAAATTCCATTCTATTTATAGTTAAACTATCTAATGCTTTTCCGATAACCGGTAATAGACTAATAATTATTTAGATCTGTCATATCAGTTTCACCCAGTTCGGAAATAACCTTAACTGATGGACTTTTCCAGCAAGTTGGAAAAATGCCTCTATCTAAACATTATCAAAAAGTGGAAGAATAAATAAATGAGAATTTAAGATGCAATTCTCATTATTAACGTGAACGTATTTGCATATTGTCGATCTGAAAGTACAATATGTATCTATAAAGGGTAACAATAATTGTAGGACGACTTCAAGCCATTTTCTTCGTATAATACATTAGGTTTGACCAGTAAGTAAGGTGAAACATATGTATGCTAATATCAACCTAGTGTTACACACGTTTTTAATGTGACCTATTTATTAAAAAGTTCCGCGAAAAAATACAGTACTACATCATAAGCCTTAAAAACGCAATGTTAGCAGTAATACCATCTATACCAGGCGCTTTACGCAGATTCATCGCTCTAAAAGCAACCTCTATTTCAGCATCAGAAAAACCTAAATCAGTATCCCCTGATGGAAGAAACCTATTTAGTAATAAATCCAGACCAGATTTACAGGAAAACTCTTCGTGTTTTTTTATGGCGGCAATATTCTCTCGTAGACAAGAACCCAGATTTCACGTTTAAGAATCTGATAAAGATCTCCGTACAACAATTCATTAATTTAATAGCCGACAATAATCTCGCATCGCCTGTAATTCATTCGAAGTTTTACGTCTACAATATAATCCCGTTTTACATAATAATTTATAAGCAGTAAATGTAATTAGGTAAACAGTTGATGTTAGGTTAAATTACCGTCATTAATAAACGGCCGCCTACGATTTCTATTCCATCATCTAAGGTGCGTATTCATACCAGAATGGTGTGGTGTATATGTTTTTTTTTGTTCCAAAACCGCGTATCGGGTTGGCGGGTTTAAAGTATTGTGTGGATATATTTACAGCCACAACTTTGCTATCATACATCATCCGCGTTTAATACAGCTATTACGCGGACTGTATAGTCTTTAAGGTTTAATAATAATAATAATGATTGTGTGCCTGTGTGTTTGTATATGTGCTTTCCTGTGCGTTATGTGTGTGAGTCGATATCAAGGCGTAGAATCTCTCGTAATCCGTGACAGGTGTTAATTATACCTCGTAGGCATTATCTGGTGATTCATAAGATTACCTACACGAGTGATTTCGGATGTATTGAATCTATTAAATTTCATATATTCTGATGATGGTGTAGGAAATTTATCAAGCAACATCGTTTAGCTTAATATGCACATGTTTTACTCCTAAAATTAGTAATAATAGTATAAAAATACTTTAGGTTAAATTGCATTAATTGCATTAACGGTAGCCTATCCACCATAATAGATATTTCATTATTAACAGTTCATGAGTTATCAGATATTTAATGGTTTTACTAATGTCAATGTAAGTACAAAGAAATATTTATAAGGTGTTATAGCAATAATCACTGAATCACATACAGGGTGTGCAAAAACGCATCTACAATATTGATACCCTCAAACTAACAAAACTTTTTTCTTTCAAATGAAACATGGTATTTTTTACTATAGCATTGAATTTACCGTTAAATTCTACATCGATTGATATTAGGGTTTGGTAATAATACAGGCTGGGCCACCACATTCGCGTCGGTTTATAATAATAATAATAATAATAATATTCGTTTATTCACTTAGCTATGTGTACATGGATGTGAAAAGTGAAAAGTAGTATAAAAGTATATACGAAAAGTGGTAACATATTTTTAGATTGTTTTTGTTAAAAGTTATACGGGTTCAGAAGGACCATATTTATAAAAAAAAAAAGTATTTTGAAGTATACAGGACGATTCAAAGAAAAGTTACACTAAATAAGGGCAAGTTAGTGTTAGGTTTCTTATACCTAACTCAACTCGTTTACGAGATAATTAACTATTCTTTAAAATGTAGACCAAAATTTATGAGGCATGCTTCTCATGCATGTTTAAGCTAGATATTTTAAACTGTATTTATTTTTTAACTAAAGCATTAGATTTGATAATAGATTAAAAGTAATGCAAAAAAATTATACATGGTGGACAAAAAGATATTTTTAATTTTCGCTCTCTTTAAATGCAAGTAACTTTCTTATTTTAAATGGAACACCCTGTATTTATTATCTTATTTAGATTATAATTTTAACGGTCTTTAAGATTGTATTAATGTGTTTTCTATACGTATCTGTTATAATTTCTTAGTAATTTAGAATTTTCTTTCTTAAATATTAATTCCTAGTCATTATTATTATTACTTAGTTATGACTAGAGACCGGATTATATGCAAAGAAAAACTGGAATATATGCGCATGTATATGCATCGATTTTTGAGAAAATATGCATAAGCCTGGGGCATAAATGCAAAAAAAATTGCGACAATATGCAAAATTTTTACATAAAATAAATAAGAGCAGAAATTTAAACAATAACTTTATTGCACAAAATTTTTTCACAATATATTTCTAAAATAATTTATAATTAAATATTTTTCAAAATTGTGTACAGAAAGTTTTGTCTTCTATCAGAATACATATGTTTCGAAATAGAAAAGCTTCTTTCAATATCCACAGATGTAATTGGTGCATTTTTTAACTTATTTGCAATACATTCTAAACTAAAATTAAAGTCGAAATCGTTTACTGTTTCACCTTCCAAAATTTTCTTAACTTTCTTCAATTTCAAATACCTCGCATTTTTATTTATCACTTTTTTAAATTTATCGTATATAGAATTACCTATTGTACCCTTAACCTTCTTACATAGCATATCAAATTCGTCCACTATTTCGACTGATTCCGAGAGCGACATCCCTTGCGTTTCTAGTTTACGAATGGAACTTGAAACAAAGCTATAATTTCACTTAATATACAAAAGGTTTTGTAGCAATTCCGTTGATGTTACTACCTTTTTACAGTTTTCTAGAGCAATGCAGTCAACAGTGATTTCAAGAATTACATTTTTTATTCCTTCAAAATTATCGGCGAAAAAAATTGCAGCCTCTAATCATGTACCCCATCTCGTAATAATCGGTTCAGGAGGAAACTTAACACCTTATAAAATTGGATTCTTAAAGGTGCTTTTAAAAATACTTTTTTGACATTGCTAATTAAATCATTAATCAAAGGGAATTGATTTCTTATGTCTTCCGCTACACGATTGAACCCATGAGCTAGACAAGTGGTATGAATAATGTTACTATAAAAAAAAATTAAATTTTGCGCGGCTTTTATCATGTATGGTGCAGCCTCGGACAGTATTAGTAAAATTTTTTCACAAGGTATACTTCCAGGTAAAAAGAAATTTGATAAACCTTCTTGAACGAATTGGGCAATTGTCATATTATTTGTTTTTTGAAGTTCTATACAATAAATTAAATATGATTTACTTACAATATCTTCATGAAGAATTCCTATTAACAAATGGGCAATATAACGGCCACACTTATCCGTACTTTCATCTACCATGATATGAATAAAATTATTCCCTACCAATTGTTGAATTTCTACTATTGTTTGCTGGTAACAAGATGTGACATAATTTTTTCGTAAGGTACTTTCGTCAGGTATATTATGTTTGCAATATTTTCGCAGAAATGATTTCAAATTAACATTATTTAATCTTGCTAATGGTATATTAGACGAAATTAATGCGTTACACAGATCCGTATTATATTCTTCTTGTTCTGAGTTTCGTGAAGTGATGCTACACATTGACGTACAGATTGCTGCACACATGCGGATCGCTTTAGCTTTTCACATTTTCCAATATGTGATGGAGTTTTAGCGTGTTGATCAATCAGGTATTTTCTCTCAGAAGACACCTACAACAACAATTGTCATTTTATATCGAAAGTTAAAGAATTTAAAAACAATTGTAAAGCTTTTAGTAAAATTAAACTTACCATCAGTTTACTGCAGGCTCGACAAAATATTTTGTCGCCATCCTTTACCAGTTCAGGATATGGCTTAATCCATAAAGAAATTTTGTTCGCTATACTCATTGTATGTACGCACAGTATTTAAAAACGTAACACAATTACATGCTGTTTTGCTCAAAGATATTCAATGAATGAATAGTTTATTTGGGAATTAATAATAATAAAACGTATTTACCACATCCCTTCTGCTAGGCGAAATTAAACACGTGCAGTTCTTGGAAAAAAAGTATTAGAGAAACCGATGTAAAAGATTTATCGTTCTGAGAATTGTCGGTTGTCGATCTACATTAGGAATTACTAGGAATTTTTACTAATAGAATGGATAAGAAAAAGCTTAAATATGCAATATATGCAACTTTTGTAAAAATATGCATAGAAATGCCTAAATATGCAATCACTAATTAGCGCTAATTAACTTCAATTAGTGTAATACGTCTACATATAGGCTATAATTAAAGATATGCAAAAAATAAAATATATGCACTTTGCATATAATCCGGTTTCTAGTTATGACTTTTAAATTAGTAGGTAGGAAAAGCCTATTGAAGAGTTAGGCCGATGAATATCGTCTATCTATGTTGAATAATAACAGCAATTTTGTCCAAGCCTACTTCAAAATAATAATAATAATAATAATGGCTAGGAATTAATATTTAAAAAAGAAAATTCTAAATTACTAAGAAACTATAACAGATACGTATAGAAAACACATTAATACAATCTTAAAGACCGTTAAAATTAGAATCTAAATAAGGTAATAAATACAAGGTGTTCCGTTGTCTCAAGATAAAAAACTCACCCAGTATATATACAAATAATATTTTAAGTTTATTCTACATTCATGATGGAGAATGTAACAATCATATATAATAACTCAACGAGTTGATTATTTAACATTAGATGCCTAATACTTACATGCAATGAATAAAAACCCCGAAAAAATAAAATACAAAAAGAAATTAAAGGAGATAAAATAATAAATAATACACCTATAGTATTTTAAATATTGTTTACTTACTAGACCAGGTTTTTTTTGTTGTTGTTGTGGGAACTGTCTGACATGAAGTCACCCACAACAGTGCAGCCATCTTGACTTGTATTAGGCTAAGTATTAAGTGTTACAAATAGATGTGAGATGACATACAAACTGTTCAAAGACTTCGAAAATATCCAATATAAATGTCCTTTCAAAATACATTAATAGTTTGCCAGTGTTTTATTTTAATTGGCATTGCTTTCGACATATTTAATAAGCAGCTTGCTTGTGAACATTAATTCTTTACAATTCCATAAAATTTAAAAAGCTTCCAACAATAAATATCTAACTAAACAATGCAAAGCCGCTAATTATTTAGGTTGGTTAACATTGTTAAAAGAAAAGATTCATTTGAGATTTTTGTTTTCTGGAAATATTAAAATTAATTATTGATATAAATCAGGTCAACTTCCAATGTTCTAATTATTGCACCGGCTATAAACAGGCATCCGATACATATCCATAGGCTCTTAAATGTTGATAGTTTCATTACACCCATAATTAACGCTAACTAATATACGAAGAACAATTAACTTCGGTCGCGATACGCATTAAAGTGTTCTTGGAAAATGAGAAACATATAATATACAAGATTATTACATTGCGTCTGAGAATAAAAGGCATACCTAGATGAATTATAACATATTACTAACGCACTAACTTACTTTACACAGCCGTCATTAAAGTTTGGTATGTATTATATCCCAATGTATCCCGTATGCCTATTACCTGCCTGTCACTGGCTTGTGCAAGTGTATATATATACGATCTGAGCTTGGTAACATGCACAATTTTAATTACTGGCGTTGAATGATATAGGCATACTCTTTGTGCACTAATCCAAGTAGATAATTGTGTTTTATGACAGGCGTAACCTTATCCCTAGTTTGCAGTTTACAATCTATACGTGAATATTTTGCCAATATAAGAACTTTATAACACAAAGTCGCCACTCAGACTAGGTAAGTGTGTTAAGAAAGGTTACCTGCGTTTTATAGCTATATTTCCTTCAATAATGTTTAAGAGGATTACTGGAAAATAATGTTTAATTTACAGTTTAAATTACTGGATTTAACAGAGAAGTATATTTGTTCTATGAAGAACCGAAATGCCTAGAGAATTTAACGAATTTCAGAAACTCATAAACAGCACTCGCAAAAGTAAGCAGAAATTAAGAACGTAAAAAAGTATGCCATTCCATTTAAAAAAAATATAAGATATATGTATCTATACCCAATTTTAAAATATGAAGTTTAAGAATACTTATACCTTTTCTTAATATTTTTTTTTGATAACTTTTATAATGTCAAATATACACTGAAAAAAAGAGATTGCATTAAATGAAAAGTTCTATAACTTTTAGTTTTTATCATGTTCAATGAAGAGAATACCTTTTCTCAGAAAAGTGTTTACTTTAATCGAAAGTAGAGTGCTGTTTTGCCGGAAGACTATTTTCTTCTAAAGTACATGCTTTTCGACGAAAAGTAACCGTAATTAAATAGAATGCACCTTAGTTTTGATTAATATTTTACAATGTCTTTATAACCTCTGTTTAAGTAAGGCAATACATATTACATACTATATTGTTATTATTATGTATATATTTAACAACATATTTTAGTTTCTTTCAAGTATTATTGAATTATAAACAGTATTTTAAATAAAAAAACGGACGTTTTGGTTTATTTGCGTGGACACGCATGTATACATTGATTTAAAACTTTTGCCTTTTAAGGGAAAATACAAGCACCTGTATTCAAGCCGAGCGCTCTTTTGCGCGGAAGTATTTTAGTTTTATTCATGTTCCCACGTGCATAAGTCTCAGATACCCAAACAATTTGTCACGCGAGGTTAAAGAAATTTCAGAGATAATTGGAATCCTTTCAGTTAATGCTGATTTACTTATAAGCCAAGGAACTTTACAGTAGTATACAGGGTATTCCACGTAACTGGTTCATTAAAAGTGTATGATGTTCTATTATTTACTTGTATTTGAGATTTTGGCACCAGTATCTGTTCGATTGGGAACTATAAATGCAAAATATCTTAACCAAAATATCACTTCCGGTTGACCGGAAATGGATGTCAACTTTGTTATTTTAAATAGAATGATATACTTTGTTATTCATTTTTGGATTCTACAATTATAAATACGTCAGTTTTCATTAGCTATTCCTATAGCTACATATTGCCGTTTTTGAGTTATTTAAGTTTTTCTTTTTTTTTAGTTATAATCATTGCATCATTGAGAAATTAATATTTCGGTTAATACTGCAAGTAGAGACTCCAAATTTGCTATGTTATGAATGTAGGTATTACTCTAAGAAACGGTAAGCACACTTTACATTCTAACATACAGGGTGTTCAAAACTGAGGAACAAAGCGACATATTTTCAAATGCAGAAAACTCATTTTTTTTAAATAGAACACCCTGTATTTTAATTCGGAATTAGGAAGTAAATATCATCCCCTATCGCTTTATATCAGAATTCCCTATACCTATCTTTAATAGATTTTGAGATATGAGCGACTTTTTGTTAAACAGGCTAAGTAGCCCTATCTTTAAATGTTTGTAGGTGGCTCTGAAATGGATTCACATCAAATTCATGTATTATTTTCGAATAACCATACAAGAATGTCTGTTCGAATGGACATTTCTATTAATATTGCGTTGTACGAAAGTGTAATTACAATGATATACATAAACACTTTTGGTTAGTCAATGAATTTGACATTAATCCCATTCAGAGCCAGCTACAAACACGCAAAGATAGGGCTACTTAGTCAGTTTAACAAAAAGTCGTTCATATCTCAAAATCTATTAAAGATAGGTATAGGGAATGCTGATATAAAGCGATAGGGGATGATATTTACTTCCTAATTCCGAATTAAAATACAGGGTGTTCTATTTAAAAAAAATGAGTTTTCTGCATTTGAAAATATGTCGCTTTGTTCCTCAGTTTTGAACACCCTGTATGTTAGAATGTAAAGTGTGCTTACCGTTTCTTAGAGTAATACCTACATTCATAACATAGCAAATTTGGAGTCTCTACTTGCAGTATTAACCGAAATATTAATTTCTCAATGATGCAATGATTATAACTAAAAAAAAAGAAAAACTTAAATAACTCAAAAACGGCAATATGTAGCTATAGGAATAGCTAATGAAAACTGACGTATTTATAATTGTAGAATCCAAAAATGAATAACAAAGTATATCATTCTATTTAAAATAACAAAGTTGACATCCATTTCCGGTCAACCGGAAGTGATATTTTGGTTAAGATATTTTGCATTTATAGTTCCAATCGAACAGATACTGGTGCCAAAATCTCAAATATAAGTAAATAATAGAACATCATAAACTTTTAATGAACCAGTTACGTGGAATACCCTGTATAGTGTTTGAAGGTTTTAAAACTGTTATACAGGGGAAAAACGATCTTGTTGTTTTCGACCATTGTTCATGCATTTGGTTACAGTTACTAAATTATTACCTAATTTAGGAATATTAAAAATATTCCTGTATTCAATCAAACAAATAATTTGATTAGTAGATTTATTTGAAGCTAGCGCAGTATTTATTAATTTAACTAAATATTTACATGGAAATAAAAATAAATATCCCCATTTTATTTTCGTATAGCAGTTTTCTCCCTATATAGTACAGCAAATGAGCAGATATACTTATGTGTAGTAGAGTAATTGTCGCATAGATGGCGCATCTCCTATTTCATTCCAGTAATAGATAATATTTCGCACAAAATAGACTGGAAATTACGATCGTAACATACTAATCTGGTATATTTACTAGAACAACATCTGGTAGGAGTCATTGCCATTGAAAGGTCGATTTCTTTAACGGCACACTAGAGTGCTAAGGTAGTCACTGCGACCAACTCCCAATACTGCTAAGATTTACAACATTCTAACGGCAGATCCCTCCTTAGTGCATGGGTTTTTTGAGAAAATTCATTTTCATTTCGATTGAAAATGATCACGCCGGCATTTTGTTGTGTTTACAACTTAAGTCTAAAATGAATAAATGTTATAAGAAAAGGAAACACTTCTTGAATCAACATACTTACGATTTTCTGCTAATCTGCATAGTTTTCAAGTTCAAAATAAAGAGGACTTGAATCAATTCACTTAAAAGAATAAATTGTTTCAACGAAAAATATATTATTTCCGAAGAAATGTGTGAATTTAAAATTATATTCCTTTTCAAAGAAACACCAAATCATGTTGGCCATATAGAAAACGCAAAAACTTTTGGTTTAATGCAATTCCTTTTAAATGAAAAGGATATTTCTCTGAGTGTAATCGCTCATATAATATAGTTTTAAATATTTTCGCGAAATTGCATATAATAGAAATTGGCATGTAGTTTTTGACATCTGTAGGATCATCTGAGTTAAATTTCGAGATTCGATATTTTTCCCATAATTCAGAAAATTTCGATGCATAGAAATCCGTTTTTACTTCTATTTTTAGTTTTTCCAGTACTTCTTCTTCTGAAACAGATATAAAAATATAGATATACAAATATTGTCAGCGGTAATATAAAATATGATTGTCCTCATAGCAGTTATAATATGCATTCTTAATATATGCGACAAACTTTAAGAGCTCCTCCTATTCCTGAGGTTATTTTGATCATAAAAGTTCATATGAGTATATGTCCAAAACGGTTTGGTTTTAAAGTTATTGAATGTTTAATAATAAATTATGAACTATGACTAACACGATATAATATCACAGTTGGTTCTTCAAAAACTATTGTGTTGAGAGGGAATTGTTTATTTCAGTCAATAGTTGTCAGAGTATTCATTCAGTTTATTGCCAGTTTCTGTTTTCTAAAATGAATTACACGAATGCTGAGATGTGTGATATGCATTTCGTTTACGGTCTTGCCAATGGAAATTCGCGTGCTGCTAGACGTCTTTATGAAGAACGATACCCGAACCGTATCATCCTGCATCATTCAATATTTGCCCGTCTTCACCAACGTCTTAGTGAAACGGGAAATTTTAAAAAACGGACGACTGATAACTGGCACCCATCTACAGTGAGAATTCCACAAGTTGAAGAAATGGTACTAAATGAAATTGACGAACATCCTACTACAAGCACCAGAAAAATTGCGTTTGCTTTAAACATTAGTCAGGCCACAGTTTGGAGAATATTGAAAGATCAACTGTTGTATCCATATCACATTCAACGGGTGCAGACACTTTTGCCGGCAGATTTTCCGCAAAGAGTGGCTTTTTGTCAATGGATGCAACACAAAATCGCACAAAATCCTGACTATTTGGCTCAAATATTCTTCACCGACGAGACTACTTTCTTTAGACTCTCTCTCTCTACTTCATAATAATCACATATGGGCCGAAGAAAATCCGCACGAACTAGTGAATGCCCGTCATCAACATCAATTCCCTGTCAATGTGTGGACCGGAATTGTTGGAGATCACTTGATAGGTCTACATTTTTTACCGATGCGGTTAAATGGCGAGGTATACCGCAATTTTCTTGAAGAGGAGCTACCCCTACTGCTGGAAGAAGTTCCGTTGCAATTAAGATTACAAATGTATTTTATGCATGACGGTGCTCCAGCGCATTTTAGTTTAGTTGCTCGCGAGTTTTTGGACAATACGTATCCAGATCGGCGGATAGGACGGGGAGGCCCACAATCGTGGCCTCCTCGGTCTCCAGACTTAAATTCTTTGGACTTTTTTCTCTGGGGTCGCCTTAAATCATTAGTTTATACGACTCCCATTGAAAATGTCGATGAACTGAGAAATCGTATTATCGCAGCTTTTCAAACAATTCGAAATACCCCTGGTATTTTAGAACGGACTCGCCAGTCAATACGACGGAGGATAGAAGGTTGTATTGCAGTTGGGGGCGGTCATTTTCAACAGTTAGTATAAGTTTATTTTGTTTTACTAATTATTTTGTTAATTTATAGTAATGAAAACATTAATTATGTTAACTTACTATTAAACATTGTACAACTTTAGAACTAAGCGATTTTGGATATATGTTCTTATGAACTTTTATGATCAAAATAACTCCAGGATCAGCGCTTAAAGTTTGTAGCATATATTGAGAATCATCCTGTATATTAAATCATAATACATTTATATTAAAGACTACAATCTACTTCTCTAAGTGCACCCACAGACGTACCATAAAAAACTCATTTATTTCTTCATATATTTTTAATGGAAACTTGTTGTGACACATACTGTATAATATCGAAAATCATCCAAAGTCCATGCAAAATCTTCAGCTTCATCGCCTCTACTGTTCGAAACGAGTCGCTCTGATGTCGGTTTTCACTTCCTCTTCACGGCCCCTGATGGTGTAGTAAATCCGTGACCCGTCAGGTCAAAACTCTCTAGGACGTCACCAGGTGACCAGGTGATCACCTTTTCTTTTCCCCCTGTTGTTCTTTCCGCTTCGCTGGCGCACTTGGAGAGACCGCGGAATCGACCAAAAATATCTAGATCACGCGGTCAACCTTGACACGGCCTCTGCGAGATTTACGCCAATTTTACCGTCCCGAAAGACATTGGGTGAGTGTATTTACGTGTTAACAATCGGTTTGCCCGGCGATACGGCACCTAATATATGGTCGTGATGATGTCGCGAGCCGTCCATAAGGTAGGTACCGGGTTAACGGTATTTGGGTGGAAGAAGGCAACCGGATGGCGGGTCCGGACCTTGCTTTTCGACGTTCCTTCTGCGGAGGGGTCACGGAAAGGTCGCGACGTCCACTAACTTATCACGCCTCCATCTCTGATGACTGCTTTCGCCGTGTGACGTGTGGAAGTCGGGGCCTGTTTGCCCAAGACGCGATTACAGGAAAGGCAAAAGACAAATTTCCAACGTTATTCTGTTTTAAGATTTAGGACTGTTTTACAATCAACGTAAGTCGATTGTAGACCTAAAGGTAGGTACTACACGAAGCTACCTATTCTACCATATAATATTTCTACCATCTAATACAAATATGGGCAATCTTTGACATGTTGTGGGCCAAATTTTAGTGTGCAAATACGTTCGCGGGCCGCGTTTAAAAGTAGTGCATTTTAAAGTAGTGTTCATAATTTTTAGCGATAGATATCAGACATGAAATAATACGACAATGTTATTATAATGCAATTTATTAAAATAAGAAAATGAAATGAAAAAAAAAATAGGTCAAACATTATAATTAAATCGTGAAAATTTAGAATTATTACAAACCACGAAAGTTAAATAGCGACAACGAAATCAATGAGACCTTGAGAGCTTGAATTTGGGAAACTAATCCATCGATGTTTGTGGGTGAATTCCACTGATACAAAGACGTAAAGAATTTTCCAAATTATCGCCAGTCAGCCTTGCTCACGATGTTTTGATTTATTAACTTTCATCATTGAAAAGAATTGTTTCGCATTTATAAGTACTGCCAAACACATGCACAAATCAATCTTCTTGCGAATTTTCTAAGCTCCGGAAAAATTGTCTTCTTCGAGGTATTTTTGTAGAAAACGCACAACTCCACGTCTTCAATTTAGATTTTAATATAGGAGTGAGTTTTCTTGAAGCTCGATCAACTCCATTTGCAAGTGTATTGGAGCATTTTGTACATTACTTTTTGTTGGAGTAGCTAATAAATTGAAACTGTCTTCCATGTTTTTAAAATCGCTAAATCTGTTCGAAAATTGCTCCGACAGTAACTTGAGTTCTTCAGCATATTGAGCATAAGCAGTATTTTCATACGCAGAAAGCATGATGAAATGGTAACTGTTACCAGACAGCAACTGTGCCCCCCACAAGCGAATTTTGTTTTGAAACGCTTTCAAACGGCTGTACAAATCATTTACTAACTGTCCTTGTTTTTGAAGTTTCAAATTTAAACCATTCAAATGGCCTGTAAGGTCGACCAGAAATGCTAACTCACATATCCATTTTGGGTCACTCAATTCAGATAGTGGTTTATCTTTTATTTGCATAAAATCTGCTATGTCATTTCTAAGCTCGTAAAACCGTTTCAGCATTTTTCCTTTGCTTAACCATCTGACTTCACAATAATATGTCACGTCGTCATATTCGGCTAATATTTTATCCAAAAACGCCTTGAACTGACGATGGTTCAAATAAAATTGATGGTTTTTACTACCACATTCATAACATTCTGGAGTCGAATGGACTTAGAGCACAAGTTCTGTTGGTGGATAATGCAATGAAGGACTATCAAATCATCTTTTTGCACATTTAATTCAGTTGCTTTTTCATACAAAATTCCGATGAAACCTTTACGTAAGCCGACTATAGAAGGTGCACCATCTGTGCATACACTAACTAGTTTTGACCATGGCAAACCAAAACTTGTGAATACCTTTTCAACTTCATTAAAAATGTCCTCTCCTGTAGTGGTTCCTTTTAGCGGCTGTAAAACAAGCAATTCCTCAGGAACAGTGAACTCTTTATCAACACCTCGAATAAATATAGCCAGTTGAGCTGTGTCAGACAAATCGGTGCTCTCATCTAATGCTATGAAAAATGATTCAAAACCAGCCATATGGTCAGTCAAAGTTGTTTTTATATTATTAGCCATCATTACTATACGTCGGGCAACAGTTCGTCTTGATAAACTAATTTCTTCAAATTCATTTTTCTTTTCAGGACACAAAACACTGCAAACTTCTCATATACACTCCTTGATAAATTCTCCTTCGGCAAATGGTTTTAATGACTTTGCCAATTTTGAACTAACTATAAAACTAGCTTTCACAACATTATGAAGTTGTGTTCTTTGTTTATGAAACATTTGCTGCTGTTTTTCCAAATTTGCGGTAAGCTTCTGGATTTTGTCTTTTCTTATTTGTCCTGTCAGTGAGTGGAGCATAGGATGTTTAGTTGAGTAATGCCTCTTTATATTGAATTCTTTCATCACTGAAATGGATTCATTACACGGCAAACAAATAGGCTTACCATTGTGCAAGATAAAAAAGAATTCTTCAGTCTACTTTTCGTTTCTTTCCACCAGACATCATTTTCGTTTACATTTCATTCGATAAACTTAATAACAAAATATAATTAATAAGCACTCAAGATGCACACAAAGTCACAAAATAAGTTGACGGCACTAGCAGTTCGCTAGGATATCGCTTGTCGAAGTTATCACCTCGACAGCTCAAACAGAACTGAACTAAAGTTCGGGCCATCCACCCGCTTATATAGGCAAAATGAAGGAATGATCTAGAATCGTCTAGTGTAGAACATTTGAGAAGCTATAATCTTTTGTTGCGCCGCCAGGTAGGCGGCAAACATCAAAGGCTTGGATGTTTGCCGCCTCACTCTTTGATGATCGCCGCCACTCGCCTTGCTCGCCCACTTGATTCCGCAGGAGCAAGCGACAAACCCCATATCACTCGATCTTCCTCATTTGGGGTGTGTATAAGTAAGTAGTGTTATTTTTTTTTTAATTGGGTTTTTCAAAATGTCTCGCGGGCCGAATCAAATTTTACAACATACGGTCTAGTAGGTCATAGAACTTTTCTTCCTTAAACCTAAATTGACAGTATAAGCCTAAAAAAAAACCTATAGGTTGACTATAGCTACTATCGCTATATAAAACGAAACAAAATTGTATTAAATTAAATCAGCATTAATAAATACTTTAACAACATATTTTTTAGCACGTCTTTACGACATACACGGATATGTATAAATCAAAGGCAAGGTATTTTACATTCTCCAAGTGAAATACAACGTCGAAATATTATCTGGAATATTTTATTGATAGTCCTCTTTTTGGGGGAAAGCTTTCCTCTTAAGAGCAATAATAAAAAGATTTCTTGAACACCGACATTCTTCGTTGTATGTATGTATTATACATATACTTCATTGGAAATCTTATCTGCTTCCCTTTTCTGTCCTCGGCTGCAATAATATAACACATGTCGTAAATAAATACTCGTATGTAGAAATGTAGAAAGCAACAAGTCAAAAAAAAAAGACACGCATGGAAGGTAATACTACAATCATTATGTGTGATGTTAAATCAGAAATACTCTCTTCTTAATTTCTTTGTTTTTTGAATTTCTCTGAGCTAAACAATGCAACGGTACTATCATATACATGTATGTAAGACGGGGTCTTTGATTATAGCTCTATTTTTGATTCTAGTAAAAAGTCTTTTATACAAAAGTTTTACAGAATTTAATGCTGCATAACTTGAAAATATTTTTGACTATACAAGGTGTTTCAAAAACTGAAAAACGCATACTTACTCTGTTATCTTAAATGGAATATCATATATGTTATTCTATTTTTAAATTCTACATTAAAAAATGATATCACTTCACATAAGCTATAATATGTCTATCTGTAATAACAGCGTTGTTGTTTACGCTTTTGTAAAAAAAGAATGGCTATGCTGCAAGCTTCCGGTTAAAGGCGGCGTAGTTTGTATATGCATTTGTTTTCGATGTTCATATTTTAAATACCATTAATGCATACTTAGCTTAATACAAAGTGAAATTAATATTAATATAATTATACAGAGATGCCCACTATAATCTTAAAAAAAATTGCTTAACTTTATATTATAATTGTGCATATATTTACATGTATCACCTAATATATATGACCCTAAATTATATCTTCCAAATCTTATTACATAGTCTGACGCAGCACACTTTCCTTCACATGCATATCAAATTTCATTAATCTAGATTGATAAATAAGAAAGTTGTAGACTTTTCAATTGATCGGTGCATTGTTCGTACCAAAGTACCACCCTGTATCAGGCGTGAAATGCTGTTCTGAAATATTCTCTTTGGAAGATTCCTTAAACCAACAAAAAAAAAAATGCACCAGGTCAATCTACCCTAACTTTCGTGCGATTAGTATGTACAAAACATATAATTTTAATCTTTGTTTATGTTTATCACCTAATAAATATAAACCTAAATCATATTTTCAAAATTTGATTACACCCGAGATATCGCCTAGGTTAAAATTAACCGCCCTATATATGATATCAATTGATTTAATACTTCTATTTACAAGATTCTTTAAACTGAAAATATTCGTTGAATCAATCTCCCCCGATTTTGCCCTGACAACATATACAAAACTGTTGATTTTATTTTTGTTTATATTTATCAGCTGATAAGTATAAAACTGAATCATATTTTCAAAATTTTCTCATGCAATCTCACGCATTACACTTCCCTTGTCATGCATACCAAATTTCACCAATTTCCATCAATAAATAAAAAAGTTATAGACGATTTAGTAAATAGGTTCACCGCTTTCCTGTGATTAGTATGCACAAAAACACGTAAATTTATTCTTTCTTCACGTTTAGCACGCAATAAATATAAACCTAAATCATATTTTCAAAATTTAGTGACGCAATCTTACGCAGCACACCTTCCTTGACAAACACACCAAATTTCATGAATCTAGATCAATAAATAAGAAAGTTATTGACGATTTAGTAGATCGATGCACCGTGCATTGGTCAATGGAATGCGGATCAAGTTGGGGTGAAAACCGTTTTCTTGAACAGGACTACGATCTCCTATCTTTTCGCCAACAAGACAGACGGAGTGCGGACGATAGAGTGGGGATAAAATGGGCTACGACCTTGTCTATCTTACGAGTCGCTATGTAATTTTTCTGTTGCGTTTGTCGCACGTCATGTGGAAGACGTGAATTCCAAAGGCGCGGGCCAGTTTAGGACAGAGAAGATGCTTCCTTGTCTGTCGTACGCACCTTATGGTCAGTTCACTTATCGCAAATAGATTCAAAACAGTTAGGTCGATTTTAAAAATTCTTTCGCTTTTATGAAGCCGACGGATTTTTGTTTTAATGTTGAAATTAATTTTTATGAAGGGATTATGGAATTACTTTTTTTCCCCAGTATTGATGACTATGAATATATGTAATTTTGTTTGATGAAAATCTAAAATTTGGTTTTGAGAATGATGATTATAGATACAATAATAAATATATATGAATAAATTTGAAACGTTTTTTTATCAATTATTTTCATTACTTTCACAATGTTTTTGAATGCCACTGGAAGTTGTGGGAGAAAAAATATATGTGTTTTTTTTTATAAGTTTGAAGATTTCTTGATAGATGTTAAGGTTGCCGACAGATATAATTTCACTGCTATATTGTCAAACAGATGCACTTCCTATCAGCGCATATTGTTGAATTTATATATTATCTGACATTTTTAAAAGATCTTTGGAATTGTGGAAGAAAAATATATGTGGTTTTTGTAATTTTGAAGGTTTGTTTATAGATTTCAGTAACAACAATAAGTAAAACTTGAGGGATGTTTAAGATATCGGTGGATATAATTATTAGTGCTATGCGTCAAATCGATGCACACCCTAGCATAGGCGGAAATGCTTATACTAGTATTATTCATCACTTTTGAAGGTCATTGGAAGTTGTGAGACAAAAAATAAATGTGATCCTTATAAGTCCGAAGGCCTGTCTAGAAGTCTCAGTAACAACAATATGTAAATCTTGACAGATGTCAAGGATGTCGGCAGATGTAATTATCACTGCTATGTTGTTAAACAGATGCAGTTTCTAACATTAGCGCACATTGTTGTACTAATACTATCTGATATTTTTGAAAGAGCTAGGGAGCTATGGGACAAAAAATATATGTAGTTTTTATAAGTTTGGAGGTTTGTTTATAGATTTCAGTAACAACAGTAAGTAAATCTTGAGGGATGTTTAAGATATCGGTGGATATAATTATTGGTGCTATACGTCACTTGTATTAGTGAAAATTTATGAATGAATAACGCCAGACAGGAGCCATGGAACACTATTAAGCTGTAACATAGATAGACACTGACCGATGCTGTATTATTGTTCGTTAATTTTCACATACAGTCTTTCTCAAGACTACGCCTTCATTTCGCATTGAGAGCGTAACGTGTTTTTTTTTGGCAAAATGCCATTTTCACTGGACCAAGATAAATTTATTTTGGAGGCATACTTTCGAAAAGGTGAGCGAGGAGGTAATGGGCAGTGGAGATATTCACCTGTACTTCGTGCTGAAGAATTTATAAATGAATTTGCCGAAATGCAAATTGATAATGAAACTCTCCTTCGACACATCAATCGTGTTGTCCATCGCTTCAGAGGAACTGGAAGTGTTTTGAAGGTGAAGTGATGTGATTTTTTTTGTAGGTTTATCTTATGACTCACCTCAGAAAGCTGTAAAACGGAAACTTCATTACCATCCATATAAAATTTCTATCGTGCAACAATTACTGTCACTAGATTTCGAAAAACGTGTGGAATATTGCCATTGGTTTAATACAAATCTAAGGAATGACGATGTTTTAAACCTTACTTTTTTTCTGACGAAGTTTGGTTTAATTTAACAGGTGATGTAAATTCTCAAAATATTAGGATTTGTCCGCACAAAATCCTCATGTTATTCGGGAAACGGAATTGCATCCTGTAAAAATAGGGATATGGGTTGCAATGTCCAGGAGACGTATAATAGGACCGATAGTATTTGAGGATACAATAACAGCAGCCAGATATAGACTTATATTGCATGAATTTGTGGAACAATTATTTGATGATGAATTACAGCTAGGCTATTTTCAAAATCACAATGCTACTGCTCATACAGCAAGAGAAACAAGAGAGTATTTGCAAGAATGTGTTGATAACAGAGTTATTGGCTTTGAACGTTGGCCATCTAGATCACCGATTTTATACCGCTTGACTTTTTTTTATTTGGTCATCTAAAAAATAAAATTTATCGGAACCGCTTACATAATATGGATCAATTGAAAGAAGCAATAAGAAATGGAATAGAGAATGTTACAAATGAGCAATTAATAAATGTTTCTGAAAACATGAAGATGAGGGTAGCTGTTTGCATAAATAATGGTGGTTCTCACTTTGAACACAGCACGTAAGCAGTGCAGGTATATTAAAGAAACATGTTCCATCCTTTTTTTAATTTGTATTATATTTTTGTTGTATAGAGCGTATTACTATAAAAAGCATCCATCCATTATTGTCAATTCAGTACCTCGTATAAATTATGAAGAATGTCTGATATAAATTAAGATATGACATAAATGTGTATTTTTATTACATATATTGTTTAAATCTTCTATACCTTTAGTTAAACCTGGTTGTATTTGTTATCAGAAATATACTGTTTTGAAAAATGTGTATTACGTTATTTTTGCGCGGGAGCTAGTTGAATGATTCATACCTTAGATGCATAAAGATGCAGACGATAAAAGAAATACGTGTCAAATATTTTTCGATGTTCTATATTTCTACCAAATTGTATGAAAATCAGAGAGATTCACTTGGCTGATTTTCCTTGTCAGTGTTATCCTGTTAGTACTATAGGAATGTGTGACATCGGAGCCTTCATTATGATGACATGATGATATGACATTTCGCCATTCTATACAATGTCTTTTTCAAATCTAATTTAACTGAAACTTAAAAATCAAAAGCTTATTTTTAACCATACCACACATTGTATATTCCAAATGCATTTTAAAATATAATCTATTGTAGCATAATTTCAGAACCAACCTACAGATTTTCCCTCTGTACTACACTCATCTTACAATACATAAATACGCACTCACTATTCAACTACAAACATATATCCATACGTATACACGCAGAAAGCCGTAAATTTAACCTCGTTTACGAGGTAACTCGAACGGCTAAGTCTTATAGTCGAATAGCATGAATTAAAGTCTTCACAGATGGTCTAAGGATTGAGACATCGAAGCGGTGCTATTAGAAGGAGTAAACAAGGCAACTAGGCATCGGGTATTGTTTCCTTTTTAACGATATAACACCACTAGGGAATAAGTCATGACTTGACTTTGTTTCTCTTTAGTATACATTGAGGTTATACCTCAAATTCTCAGATATATGCATCATACAAAAAACCAATTTGTATAAACGTTGAGAATCTACACATATCTGTAACGCGTAGAAGATTTGATTCAATTAATTTTGCCCTATTTCTTGTGGGGTATTTTAAAGCGAAAGATAGGTGATTTACTGTTGAATCTGTTGTTATCTAAAGCAAAGCGTGTTTGGAAGAATCTGTAATCTAATATTAATAATGCACTATCAATAATTAAATTCTTACTGTTAACAATTAGCACCGCGAATACATATTCCTCTATTTCGGTTGACATGGCGTGCGTTATTTCGGGTATATTGCCAGTACAACGGTCGAAGGATTTCGTATGGATGCGAATAAAATAGGGTTTGAGGGTTAATTAATTACAGTAAACTTTTGGAGCACACTTTTTTTTGGTAATCATACAGGAGCACTTTATTTTTACACTTTTTTAACAATTAATTTAGGGAGTTGTTTGACGATGTAGCTTTTGATATAAGAGAGTAAATGTGGTTTCAACATGATGGAGGTCCACCTCATCCTACACTTAATGCAGTTAATTCTGCCGAATATCAATACATCTGACTACAAATGTACGTTAGACAAAATGGCGGTTATATCGAAAATCTGGTGTTTTAATTATTTTTTATGTAATATTTGGCACTATTTATTACTTGTTTATTTATATTGATTTGTTTATTTTGTGATTTCCATATTAAATATTTATTTTTCTACTAAGATTACAAATACGATTCCAATAATGAAAATTATAATAACTTTAAAAGTAAAAGAGATAGACAGATAGAGTATACTTAACAAAAATCAAAGCCTTTTAACAATTAAAAGGAATTTAATGATGTAAACATATACAGGTGTTTTATTTAAAAAAAAAGAAGATATAGCCATTCGAATTTGACTAACTTTGCGCTTTAGTAACGAACACCCAGTATATTAAAATACAACTATTAACACACCTGCAGGTATAAGTAGATCCGTACTAAGATATTTCAAAATTTTATTCACTTATTCTAAGTAATAATTAAATTACAATCGCTTTTCTCAAAAAGTGCAAGCGACATAATTTTTAGAGAATCAAAGATGTCTTGGAAATTAATGAGCTTACCCCAGTGACCAACTATATTTATTTCATATTTTATAAATATTTAAAAAAATATTAAATCTTTCTTGAATATTAGTTATATTAATATAATATGCATAAAATATATTAGGAAAACATTTAAAAAACATATATGTTATGTAGCATTAATAATAGTTTATTGCAAATGTTTTCTCAATATATTTTTTATAACTCTGCAAGAATATTTTGCTTTGTATTTCTGTAAATATTTATTTCATATAAAAAAAAGATTGAATTTTTGCTTTTGTACATTTGGTGCGTAGGACGAATAATATAAAATGGATAGAATATGCATACATATTAAGTAGGTATGTACCTATTTAAAATGATCGTTTAAAGATTAAATTAGATAATATATATCTAATATGACTTAATTAGTATAAAAAGTTGGGCGCTGTAACTTTTCTATTAATATATCTGCGTTTTGTATTATATTATTTGTAATATTTGTAAGTTGCGAACGTCAACACAATACCTCTATTCATTACGGTGCCGGTGTTATATGATTTAGTATTGTTTATGCGTCTATGGATTAGGTACATAGAATGCATACGCGCACGTGCGTATCATCAACGTTTTCATTCGTTTGTCCGTTACATGTTATAGTTTATAATAGTATACGATTAGGGCAGATTAGGGTTAACTGTGTATTAATTGTTGCGGGTGTGTTTTAGTTTTTGTGGTGACTACGAGGTAAGCAAAACTTCGAACATGTCATGGCATTTATAAGATAATTGGAATGCTCAATATCGCTATGTACAGAAATCGTTTAATAATATAATTGTAGGAATTTTATGCATCATATATGTACTGCATCTACCAGATAATTGCTAGTTGATTTGCTTAAGAGATTCATCTCGGTAGATAAGCGTCATTACCTCAAATAGAGGTTAGAATACATTGTGTTGTTTTATTGTTTGTACGTAGAATGTTTTCAAATATTATGAAATAAAGTAAAAATAAGTATCGTAAGTATTAGAATGTAGCTACCACTTCAATTATTGTAAATGCTCCAAATGTATTAGTAGATGTTGATAATGTTGTACGATGTTTTATTCATGGTATGATCTAATACAATTGGCATTGTTTTAGAGGCTACAAGGAAACGCCATGAGAGCGCCACTACCGAAGATATGAAAAAAGCCATAGGGTTGTATGTTTATGGCACCAGCCAAGGCTAGACTTAAAAATGAGTATTTTTCATTTTTATTGGCTTATTCAAATGAAATGATAATAAATACGTTTGTTTTTTATTTAGAACACTTCAATTAAAAAATAGTGATTAATTTGATAAACCTTCAGTATGCCTTAAAAGATGCCAGAATTATTGATTATTAACTTGTATGGTGAGTGTGAAAAAACAAGTTCTTGCCTTTTAGACAACTCTATGTATGTTTCAACTTTTCGTTATCGACGTTATACATTCTAAATAACCAAGAACAATTTTAGTTCATTTTGACAAATTAAATAGATTGCATAAAAAATCTCAATTTTCATATAAATATTTTACAAATATTTTAGAAAAAATATAGCGCTTACATTAATTTTAAAATATGGAATAAATATTTTCATTGAATATTTTATCTATATTTAGAAAAAAATATGAAAAATATATTCAAACACCTCTCACGAAAAATATTTATAAAATATATTTTTAAAAATATCTATGTAATATTTCTGGCTGTTAGGGTAGTGTTAAAGTATATTATATCTTTTTTTTTTATTATTAATTTAATGGTGCTTTTAAAAATGCAATAATAATGGGAGTATTGTATTTAAAAAAAGAAAATTTAAGATGGTACCAAGGTTACGAAACAGCCTGTATAAGTCCCGATAATTTATAGAAAGATTATAATCCTACAACAATTTATAAAAACTTTTTCTATCTGTCACTCTTTACGAGTTATAGAGGAATTCCCTGCTGATCAAATACCCTGTATATTTATTACTTTTTTAGTGGTCTGAATTTGTGTAACAATATAGCGCGTAAGCATTTATAATATAAATCTTTAATTTAACTATGTACTAAAGTAATAAATGACTGCACTTATTTCTTGAAGTGTAATTGTACTTTCTTAGTTTACTAACACACTGTATATACACACACATACCCAAACTTGTTTGTTTGCCATTCCAACAAAGGTATTTCGTACAGCAAAATCCTTGCGAAATCGCATTACATAGGTTGTAACCTCTGCGACTTCTGAAAGCAACGGAAATCCCAAGTTGAATGCGAACAGCTTTGTGCGTTACCCAATTATATATTAAACAGATTGGGATGCACACATGCCCGTTTCCGGTGTCCCCATGTGGTCGACAATCCGATTTGTCTGATCTTCTGGATCGCATCTATTTAAGCTATACAGAGTGATTGTAATTAAGTGATCATTGTTCTTGGGGAATGATAGAGAATTGACCAAATTAAAGGCGGTGCTTTCAATGTAGATTAACATGCAATTACCAAGCACCAATTAAAATTAATCTTTTAAAAAAGAGAGATTCAAACAAAAACACACGATTGTCACGGGCCAAGTATGGCCACCTTTGACATGTTGTGGGTCAAACTTTAGTGTGCAAATACGTTCGCGGGCCGCGTTTAAAGGTAGTGCATTTTAAAGTAGTGTTCATAATTTTTAACGATAGATATCAGACATGAAATAATACGACAATGTTATTATAATGCAATTTATTAAAATAAAAAAATGAAATGAAAAAAAATAGGTACAACATTATAATTAAATCGTGAAATATGGAATAATTACAAACTACGAAAGTTAAATAGCGACAACGAAATCAATGAGACCCTTGAGCTTGAATTTGAGAAACTAATCCATCGATGTTTGATGAATTCCACTGATACAAAGACGTAAAGAATTTTCAAAATTATCGTTAGTCAGCCTTGTACGATGTTTGGATTTATTAACTTTCATCATTGAAAAGAACTGTTCGCATTTATAAGTACTGCCAAACGCACAAATCAATCTTCTTGCGAATTTTCTAAGCTCCGGAAAATTGACTTCTTCGAGGTATTTTTTTGCAGAAATCGCACAACTCACGTCTTCAAATTTAGATTTTAGGAGTGAGTTTTCTTGAAGCTCGATCAACTCCATTTGCAAGTGTATTGGAGCATTTTGTACATTACTTTTTGTTGGAGTAGCTAATAAATTGAAACTGTCTTCCGTGTTTTTAAAATCGCTAAATCTGTTCGAAAATTGCTCCGACAGTAACTTGAGTTCTTCAGCATATTGAGCATAAGCAGTATTTTCATACGCAGAGAGCGTGGTGAAATGGTAACTGTTACCAGACAGCAACTGTGCCTCCCACAAGCGGATTTTGTTTTGAAACGCTTTCAAACGGCTGTACAAATCATTTACTAACTGTCCTTGTTTTTGAAGTTTCAAATTTCAATCATTCAAATGACCTGTAAGGCCGACCAGAAATGCTAAGTCACATATCCACCTTGGGTCACTCAATTCAGATGGTGGTTTATCTTTTATTTGCATAAAATCTGCTATCTCATTTCTAAGCTCGTAAAACCGTTTCAGCATTTTTCCTTTGCTTAACTATCTGACTTCACAATAATATATTACGTCGTCATATTCGGCTGATATTTCTTCCAAAAACGCCTTGAACTGACAATGGTTAAGCCCTCGGGATCGAATAAAATTGATGGTTTTTACTACCACATTCATAAGATTCTGGAGTCGAATGGAGCTAGGACACAAGTTCTGTTGGTGGATAATGCAATGAAGGACTATCAAATCATCTTTTTGGACATTTAATTCAGTTGCTTTTTCATACAAAATTCCGATGAAACCTTCACGTAAGCCGACCATAGAAGGTGCATACACCAACTAATTTTGACCATGGCAAACCAAAACTTGTGAATACCTTTTCAACTTCATTAAAAATGTCCTCTCCTGTAGTGGTTCCTTTTAACGGCTGTAAAGCAAGCAATTCCTCAGTAACAGTGAACTCTTTATCAACACCTCGAATAAATATAGCCAGTTGAGCTGAGTCAGACAAAGCGGTGCTCTCTTCTAATGCTATAGAAAATGTTTCAATACCTGTCATATGGTCAGTAAAAAGTTGTTTTATATCATTAGCCATCATTTCTCTATGTTGTGGCAACAGTTCGTCTTGACAAACTAATTTTTTCAAATTCATTTTTCTTTTCAGGACACAAAACACTGCAAACTTCTAACATACACTCCTTGATAAATTCTCCTTCGGCAAATGGTTTTAATGACTTTGCCAATTTTGAACTGACTATAAAACTAGCTTTCACAACATTATGAAGTTGTGTTCTTTGTTTGAAACATTTGCTGCTGTTTTTCCAAATTTGCGGTAAGCTTCTGGATTTTGTCTTTTCTTATCTGTCCTGTCAGTGAGTGCAGCATAGAATGCTTAGTTGAGTAATGCCTCTTTATATTGAATTCTTTCATCACTGAAATGGATTCATTACAACAGCAAAAAATAGGCTTACCATTGTACAAGATAAAAAAGAATTCTTCAAGTCCATTTTCCTTGAAACTGGTGACCCTCTGCATCTACTACTCTACATTTTCGTTTTACTTTCGTTCGATAAACTTAATAACAAAATATAATTAAAAGCACTCAAGATTCACACAAAGTCACAAAGCACATTGACGGCACTAGCAGTTCGCTTAGGATATCGCTTGTCGAAGTTATCACCTCGGTAGCTCAAATAGAACTGAACTAAAGTTCGCGCCATCCACCCGTTTATATAGGCAAAATGAGGAATGATCTAGAATCGTCTAGTGTAGAACATTTGAGAAGCTATAAATCTTTGTTGCGCCGCCAGTGAGGCGGCCAACATCAAAGGCTTTGATGTTTGCCGCCTCACTCTTTGATGATTGCCGCCACTCGGCTTGCTCGCTCACTTGATTCCGCAGGAGCAAGCGACAAACCGCATATCACTCGATCTTCCTCATTTGGAGTGAGTATGAGTAAGTAGTGTAATATTTTTTTAATTGGGTTTTTCAAAATGTCTCGCGGACCGGATCAAATCTTACAGCGGGCCGGTTGTTGCCCACATATGGTCTAGTGGCTTGCGCGCTTGGCTATCAATCGCGGGATCCTCGGTTCGAGCCCGACAAACTATATGAGTCATTCAAAGATTGCAAGTTTTTTTTTTACAGTGAGAAAATAACAAATTAATGTATTTCTGCTTTTAACTGTAATAATTAGGAGTAATTTTTTTCCTCCTCACGCAGGATTCGCTTGCCGGGCGGGTGCTTTACCAATTAAGCTATTAGAGGACGAGGTCCGAGCGCTCTTACAAATTTTTCTATTGGGAAAAAATTACTCCTAATTATTACAGTTAAAAGCAGAAATACATTAATTTGTTATTTGTGCCATTCTTCTGTATTGGGCTTCATTCTTCTGATACAAGTTTTTGTATTTTTTTTTTTTTGAAAAAAGGTAAAATTAATAACACAGTTTGATACTCCGTTATTTTAATATTTCGGGCATTAGCTGGTGTCAGCAAACTTGTTTGCGATAAATTGAAGATTAAATAAAAATATCTCTTTTGATGTCTAAATAATGATTAGTTGGGAAGAATGGCGCATATGCATTTTATTATTGATATTATTACTAATATTGTTGTTGTTATTGTTGTCATCGCTGTTATTATGTAATGTAATGTTTATTTATTTACCATAGATCACAATTGACATCAGTTTCGTCAAAAATAAAAAAAAAAAAAACAACAGAATTTCAGTTGAGATTAGCAACCTCATTGTCAACACTTTACACAACATTTACAACATATAATACTATAAACATATATGTACTATGTACGTCTAGTGCTTAAGCGTTTAAATAATCAATAAAACTATAAAAACATTCATGTAAAAGGTACGTCTTAACTGAGGTCTTAAATTGTTTAGCATTCGTTAATCTTCTTATTTGTGCAGGCAATTTGTTGAATGCCTTAATGGCTTTGTATTCAGGACCGCGTTCATATAAATGCGATTTATGAGACGGAATGCTCAACAAATCGGCATTCCTCGTAGACATATTTGAGTACAGATCAGCATTCCTAGTGAATAAACTTTTATTTGTAAATTCAAACACGAGCAACTCATATATATATATATATATACAAGCACGGTAACGGAAGTATACGCAATTGTTGAAACAGCGGTTTGCAATGACTTTTAGCAGGTTTTTTTAACATAAAACGAATTACACGTTTTTGGCCGCGAAAGACTTCTATAAAATTAATTGATGAGCCCCAAAAAGTTATACCATACCGTCACCGTGAGAAGACATATGCGTAGTAAAAGACTTTTAATATTTCAATGTCAACGCTATTGCGAATATTAAGGATGGCAAAGCAGCACGAATTCAATTTTCTTTTGTACCTCACTTATATGGACCGACCAATTCAGTGCGTCATCAATATGGATACCCAAGAATTTAGTACTTGAAACAAACTGCACTGATTTGCCACTCATTGTTAAATACAAACTCTCATTTTTTCGATTATTAAAATGTAAGGCTACTGTCTTTTTTTCATTTATCTGCAAACTATTCTGCCTGCTCCAATTTAGAATTTCGCTATTTGTACGACTGCCTATGGTTTTTAAATTTCCACAATTTTCAGATGACACAATACATGTTGTGTCATCGGCAAACTGATACAAGCAGTCAATATTTACAAAGTTGGGCAGATCTGAAACGTACACCAAAAAAAGTGTAGGCCCAAGGATTGATCCCTGAGGAACACCTCTCACTATATCACTAGTCGCAGATACACAACCTCTCATATGGACTAACTGTTTACGGTTACCTAAATATGATCTTAAAAGATTAAGTACTTCATCTCTAATGCCAATATTATGTAGTTTTCCACAAAGTATTTCATGATCAAGCATATCAAATGCTCTTGATAAATCATAATAAATTCCAACAGTTTCAATTTTATTATCTAAGTTTTGAATTAGTTTTTGCAGGAACTTATATATAGCTAATTCGGTTGATCTACCAGCTACAAAGCCAAACTGGGTCGTCGGGTATTAAATTATATTTTGTTAAGTAAGATACTATTCTGTTATTTAAATTTTTTTCATACACTTTGGAAAGGCCTGGTAATATAGATATAGGTCTATAATTGTCAATGTTATAAATATTGCCTTTCTTATGCGCAGCTGTTATTTTTGCTATTTTGAGTAGATCAGGAAACTTGGATTGCATAAAGCAGTTGTTAATCATATGACATAGAGGTGCACTAATCAGTGAAGATGATCTTTTCATAATATTGCATGGAATGTTATCCCAACCCGATGATTTTTTATTTGCTAGATTACAGATCACACTTTCTACTTCAATCGAGTCAGTCGGGAACAGATACATTGAATTCACGCGAACGTTTTCAAGATTTATATTGTTAGACTTACTACTACAAATTTCATTAATGGAGTTGTTTACGTTAACGTTATTAAAATGCTCCAGAAATAAATTCACTAGTTTTTGCTCATCTTGTATTAGCTCATCATTAATTTTCAAATTTATTGGTATTTGTGATGATTGATGTTTATTTTGATTTATAATGCTCCAAACAGCTTTTGATTTATTTTCTGAATTAACTACGATATTATTGAAATAATCTCTTTTAGTTTTTAAAAGTAGTAATTTGTGCTATATTATAAATAAAGAACATTACATTACATTTATAATGGATATTAGGCAAATATTTATTGTCAATGTTGCGCTGAGGCAAACAATACAAAACCGACTGATGCCGTGTGTGAAAACGACTTCCATTTATTTTACACCTTATTGCTTCGTATGTCGCTGACTAGTCATCAGGTGTATACATTCTATGTCACCTCACACGCAGTACATTCCATACGCGAAATACTACACAATAAAACTGTCGTTATACGGACAACGAATATTCCCTTTTAGCGTAGGCTCTAATAAAGACAGTACGAAACGCCGTACTTGCGCCGGGAGGTAATTAAACTAAAGAGTGGTCGTAACTTGCCGGCCGAGCAGAAAATCCGAGACAAATCGGCCGAAATAACGGCCGGAAAAAGTGCCACAGCGACAGGTTATTTATGCCCGCGGCCGGGGTACTTTTACCAGTGCGCGCGAGAGCACGTCTGAACGAAGCTCACATAAAACTGGCGATTTATAAGCGGATAACTCGGGCCGTAGGATTCGCTGCGCGCAATAAAAAGTCACTTAAATGCAAGCGCGTATACGTTTAGGTGTTCGCCTACCAACTTTACAGTTTATACGTGTGTACCATGTCGCGATGCGTTCGGGAAAGTTGTTCTTTATCGGGACGAATACCTATACCACTATGTGTGTACCAGGTATTTCACGTTTTCGAAACGACAAAGACGCGGTGGATTTATTTTGTTTTGAATGAGGCGCGTAGGGGCGGTAGATAAGGCAAGAGAGCAACGAGACGCAACACAATGACACACAAAAACGGACAAGTTCGTTTACACTTGAGCTCTGACCATCTGGCGGTTTTAATGTTGAATTTTGAGGATTATAAACATGGGTGGACAAAACACAGCAAATATTACTATATAAATGAAAACACAACTATTACTGTATAAGATTACATAGTTTATTAACTGTAAGTAGATCGACGAGCAGTGGTGGAAGAAATGGAAAAAATGAATATACCTGCAAAATTAATAAGGCTGACGGTTATGACAATGGAGGGTTCCCATGCAAGAGTACACTGTTGAAAACATTACGGTGTTGGCGTTAATTTTGCGCTAGTCAAATATTTTAGTGTTGATTTTTCCAAACTTTGCCAGACGAGTTGACTACGCGTATTTAATAGAACAGAATGACTAGAATTTCGTGTGAATTCTTTGTTCAGATATGAGGATTGACTATTTTTCTAGACATTTAGAAGCGTCAACCAATCAGAATTTTTCCCTCGGATAGAAATATAGAAACCCCACCTATTCTAATACAGTATTGCATTATACGCACCACCTGCATTGCACGTGTATCTGTTTTCGTGTTTGATTCTCCGTATTAACATATCCAAACAAACCACCAAATGTGACTGACTTGTAAAGTGTAACCTCGTGTTATTAAACGTTAATTCCAGTGGGCATAAAAAATTTCAACATCTTAAAAATGTATTGGGAACATCTATTTACGCAATTAGTTTAGACTTGAATCAAATAGCATAAACATTCACTTAATTTTATAATGGTTCTCAAAAAATCATTTTAAAATTGGTACGTTTAGTTGAAACCAAAACTTGTGAATGAGTGGTTTTGCATATTTATAATTGAGAAAACGTCTTAAAGAGAGAATATTATAGCACTAAGAAATAGGAGTTGCATATTAAAAGACGTTGTGTTTAGAAAATGGTGTTAAAACACCCAATAGATCGCATTCATTTAGTTAAACAGCTTGTAAATTTGTCTAGTCTAGATCAAATAAAATGTGACTAGAAGTATTTTATAATTCCACGTGTCAGTTGGACAAAATAACCCCTTAGTAATAGACAATACTTGACTATCTTTGCTCGTCAAATTTAAACTTCTATAGTTCTCGACAAAATAACACGAAAAGAGTGTGGACCTCTCCCGACTATTAAATTAGTCAAAAAAGTGTTAAAATTTTCAACAGTGTAGTAACAACGGAAGGATTAACGGAAGAAATAAAGATCAATAATGGTGTAAGACAAGAAGATAGTTTATCAACATTATTATTCAACATAGTATTAGAAGGGCAATCAGAGCGACAAACATCAAGAAAACAATTATGCAAGCTTCCACACAAATAGTAGCATACGCTGATGACATAGGGCTAATGGCAAGGGGCCGTAAAAATTTAGAGTGCGCACTGTTATGTCTGGCAAACGAAACAAAAAAGAGAGGACTAAAAATAAATCAAAATAAAACAAAATACATGATCATCAGCAGAGAGAAAATAAACATAGAGAAACTTAAAATAGGAGATTACAGCTTCCAAAAGGTAGATAACTTTAAATACTTAGGTGTGATAGTGAGCAACACGAACAACAGGAGCCTGGAAATACAAGAACGAAGCATACTGGGCCTACAAAAAACTGTTAAAAAATAGAAACATCAGCAAACACACCAAATTAAAGATATATAAAGCAGCTATCAGGCCTGTAGCTACCTATGCAGCAGAAACTATGTGTCTCAGTAGTAAAGACGAGGAGAACCTGAGAATTTTTGAAAGGAAAATATTAAGGAAAATACTAGGACCAAGAAAAATAGTAGAAGAACAGAGACATGTAGAATACAGACCACGGTGGAACACTGAAATAAATAATATCATGAAAGGAGAAAATATAATCAAACATATAAAAGTACAAAGATTAAGATGGTTTGGACACATCGAAAGACGAGAAGAAAACACATTAATAAGGAAGATAAAGAACTGGAAACCGGGGGAGGATAGACATAGAGGACGACCACGGCTAAAATGGGAGGATCAAGTATGGGATGATATACGAAGACTAGGAGTGAAAGATGCAAGAAATATAATAAAAGACAGAAAGGAATGGAACACTGTAGTTAAACAATTAGAAGGCACAGAACTATAAAGGAGAAAATACAGGAAGAAATAGCGGAGTAATTCACCGCGTGAAAACGAATCGAAGAGCTCTACGAGCGGCCCTTTTCGTAGATAAAGCTAAAACGGTTATTGCAATTTCGAAACAAGAATACATTTCAAAAACAGTAGATTCCTTACACCCTAATACTTATTCTTTGCTGTAAAACGTTTTTCCAGACTGTTGAGCCGTGATTCACAACTGTGGTGAACATCTTCACCAAGCGAAATCGAAGTTTCCTTCATGATGGCTCGTCGTTTAGTGACACGACGTCCTGAGTAATGTCGTTATATAGGGTGTTACGTAAACATACGGTAAAAATTCAAGGAGTTATTCCTTGGCCTGCTCTAAAAATATTTTGTCCTATGATGATTTTTGAAAAACCCCTTTGTTTCGAAAATACAGGGTGAACAAGATTTGCGACAGTAACAACATTTTCTTATTAAAAAGCACATGTAAAGTTAGTAATAATAATTATATGTTCTATCCAAACATTTATTTTAAATTTCTCTGTGTCTACGGATTTCAGATTTTCGCCATCATCTGGACAACAGTACGTCTAAAAGGAACTAAGAGCTACGTCATTCGCGCACGGAAGAAGATTGTTTAATTAAAGTGTATGTTAAATATACCAATAATTACCAATTAATAACATTAAAATTAGTTTTTATTAATCCCTAACAGCCAGAAATATTACATAGATATTTTTAAAAATATATTTTATAAATATTTTTCATGAGAGGTTTTTGAATATATTTTTCATATTTTTTTCTAAATATAGATAAAATTATTCAATTAAAATATTTATTCCATATTTTAAATTAATGTAAGCGCTATATTTTTTTCTAAAATATTTGTAAAATATTTATATGAAAATTGAGATTTTTATGCAATCTATTTAATTTGTCAAAATGAACTAAAATTGTTCTTGGTTATTTAGAATGTATAACGTCGATAACGAAAAGTTGAAACATACATAGAGTTGTCTAAAAGGCAAGAACTTGTTTTTTCGCACTCACCATACAAGTTAATAATCAATAATTCTGGCATCTTTTAAGGCATACTGAAGGTTTATCAAATTAATCACTATTTTTTAATTGAAGTGTTCTAAATAAAAAACAAACGTATTTATTATCTTTTTATTTGAATAAACCAATAAAAATGAAAAATACTCATTTTTAAGTCTAGCCTTGGCTGGTGCCAAATACAACCCTATGGCTTTTTTCATATCTTAGGTAGTGGCGCTCTCATGGCGTTTCCTTGTGGCCTCTAAAACAATGCCAATTTTATTAGATCATACCATGAATAAAACATCGTACAACATTTATCAACACCTACTAATACATTTGGAGCATTTACAATAATTGGAGTGATAGCTACATTCTAATACTTACGATACTTATTTTTACTTTATTTCATAATATTTGAAACATTCTACGTACAAACAATAAAACAACACAACGTATTCTAACCTCTATTTGAGGTTATGACGCTTATCTACCGAGATGAATCTCTTAAGCAAATCAACTAGCAATTTATCTGGTAGATGCAGTACATATATGATGCATAAAATTCCTACAATTATATTATTAAACGATTTCTGTACATAGCGATATTGAGCATTCCAATTATCTTATAAATGCCATGACATGTTCAAAGTTTTGCTTACCTCGTAGTCACCACAAAAACTAAAACACACCCCGCAACAATTAATTACACAGTTAACCCTAATCGTATACTATTATAAACTATAACATGTAACGGACAAACGAATGAAAAAGTTGATGATACGCACGTGCGCGTATGCATTCTATGTACCTAATCCATAGACGCATAAACAATACTAAATCATATAACACCGGCACCGTAATGAATAGAGGTGTTGTGTTAACGTTCGCAACTTACAAATATTACAAATAATATAATACAAAACGCAGATATATTAATAGAAAAGTTACAGAGCTCAACTTAGATACTAATTAAATCATATTAGATATATATTATCTAATTTAATCTTTAAACTATTATTTTAAATAGGTACATACCTACTTAATATGTATGCATATTTTACCCATTTTATATTATTCGTCCTACGCATCAAATGTACAAAAGCAAAAATTCAATCTTTTTTTATATGAAATAAATATTTACAGAAATACAAAGCAAAATATTCTTGCAGAGTTATGAAAAATGTAGTGAGAAAACATTTGTAATAAAATATTATTAATGCTACATAACTATATATTTTTAAATGTTTTCCTATATATTTTCTATAATATATTTTATGCATATTATATTAATATAACTAATATTCAAGAAAGATTTAATATTTTTTAAATATTTATAAAATATGAAATAAATATAGTTGGTTACTGGGGATGTTGTTGGATAATAATAACTATAAGACATTATACAAATATTGTTTTTAAGTAAGTATATGTAATTTATAACATTTAAATGTATTTCCCTTGAAGAAATCATAGCCAAACTCAGCAGCATCTCTTAAATGATCTAACAAATTACCTCGAACGCTGTTACAGGTAAGTACTACAAAATACACCTAACTCCCGCTAACAATGAATGCCGTATGGTCATTAATAATGCATTGTATAGCACCGTATGTACTTAAGGGTCACAGGTTCGCCCGTGTCTATACATGTATCATCATATGTGCGGAAACCACTACAATCTATACACAACGATATTATGTACGTTCTACACCGATTTCTGTCTCTCTTGGCCGACCTTTGCACCCGATTTACATATCTGCGTCTCACAATGGCACTTGTGAATGTTACGATCACAGTGTAAAGCATGTATGTGTAGTATATAATATGGTTATTTTCGATTTGATGGTGTTCGCGCCTTCAGCAAGCAGCATAATATTAGTGTAGGTATGTGGTGGATACGCCAGGACGCATAGATTCGTCTTCTATGGCGAAGGAGTGGATTATGCTGTTGTGACGATACCCAACGAAGTAATTGTAGCATTGTCTTGTTTAAGAGTCAGGATAAAATATTGTGTGGATGGATAGTGACAATGTGGGAGAAAAGTTTGTAGGGATTTTGAGTTACTTCTGCAGGCTTGCGGTTCAATATTAATTGCGGTTTAATTAGCCTTTAATTAAGGATAGAACTTGTGTTGTATTAAGTGGTAGTGAAAAGGAAAAAATATTGTTTGTTAATGCCAATTCCTGTTTGAATTTTACTTATCTAGTTATTCCGTATTATTGTTTGTTAATTTTCACATACAGTTTCTCTAAAGACAACGCCTTCATTTCGCATTGATGAGATATGATATAAATGTGTATTTTTACAATATGTATTGTTTAAACCTTCTATACCATATGTGGGCAACAACCGGCCCGCGGGACATTTTGAAAAACTCAATTAAAAAACATATTACACTACTTACTCATACTCACTCCAAATGAGGAAGATCGAGTGATATGCGGTTTGTCGCTTGCTCCTGCGGAATCAAGTGAGCGAGCAAGCCGAGTGGCGGCGATCATCAAAGAGTGAGGCGGCAAACATCAAAGCCTTTGATGTTGGCCGCCTCACTGGTGGCGCGACAAAAGATTATAGCTTCTCAAATGTTCTACACTAGACGATTCTAGATCATTCCTTCATTTTGCCTATATAAGCACGGGTGGATGGCCCCGAACTTTAGTTCAGTTCTATTTGAGTTACCGAGGTGATAACTTCGACAAGCGATATCCTAGCGAACTGCTAGTGCCGTCAATTTGCTTTGTGACTTTGTGTGCCTCTTGAGTGCTTACTAATTATATTTTGTTATTAAGTTTATCGAACGAAAAGTAAACGAAAATGATGTCTGGTGGAAAGAAGCGAAAAGTAGATGCAGTGGGTCGCTAGTTTCAAGAAAAATGGACTGAAAAATTCTTTTTTATCTTGCACAATGGTAAGCCTATTATTTTGCTGTGTAATGAATCCATTTCAGTGATTAAAGAATTCAATATAAAGAGGCATTACTCAACTAAGCATCATATGCTGCAGTCACTGACAGGATAAATAACAAAAGAGAAAATCCAGAAGCTTACCGCAAATTTGGAAAAACAGCAGCAAATGTTTCATAAACAAAGAACACAACTTCATAATATTGTGAAAACTAGTTTTATAGTTAGTTCAAAATTGGCAAAGTCATTAAAACCATTAGCCGAAGGAGAATTTATCAAGGAGTGTATGTTAGAAGTTTGCAGTGTTTTGTGTCCTGAAAAGAAAAATGAATTTGAAAAAGTTAATTTGTCAAGACGAACTATTGCCCGACGAATAGAAACGATGGCTAATGATATAAAAACAACTTTGACTGGCCGTATGACTGGTTTTGAATCGTTTTCCATAACATTAGATGAGAGCACCGATTTGTCTGACACAACTCAACTCGCTATATTTATTCGAGGTGTTGATAAAGAGTTCACTGTTACTGAGGAATTGCTTGCTGTACAACCGCTAAAAGGAACCACTACAGGAGAGGACATTTTTAATGAAGTTGAAAAGGTATTCACAAGTTTTGGTTTGCCATGGTCAAAATTAGTTGGTGTATGCACCTTCTATGGTCGGCTTACGTAAGGGTTTCATCGGAATTTTGTATGAAAAAGCAACTGAATTAAATGCGCAAAAAGATGATTTGATAGTCCTTTATTGCATTATCCACCAACAGAACTTATGTTCTAAGTCCATTCGACTCTAGAATGTTATTATGAATGTGGTAGTAAAAACCATAAATTTTATTCGATCCCAAGGGCTTAACCATTGTCAGTTCAAGGCGTTTTTGGATGAAATATCAGCCGAATTTGACGACGTAACATATTATTATGAAGTCAGATGGTTAAGCAAAAGAAAAATGCTGAAACGGTTTTACGAGCTTAGAAATGAGATAGCAGATTTTATGCAAATAAAGATAAACCACTATCTGAATTGATGACCCAAAATGATATTGACTTAGCATTTCTGGTCGACCTTACAGGCCATTTAAATGATTTAAATTTGAAACTTCAAAAACAAGGACAGTTAGTAAATGATTTGTATAGCCATTTGAAAGCGTTTCAAAACAAAATCCGCTCGTGGGAGGCACAGTTGCTGTCTGGTAACAGTTACCATTTCACCACGCTCCCTGCGTATGAAAATACTGCTTATGCTCAATATGCTGAAGAACTCAAGTTACTGTCGGAGCAATTCTCGAACAGATTTAGCGATTTTAAAAGCATAAAAGACAGTTTTAATTTATTAACTACTCCAACAAAAAGTAATGTACAAAATTCTCCAATGCACTTGCAAATGGAGTTGATCGAGCTTCAAGAAAGCTCACTCCTAAAATCTAAATTTGAAGACGTGGAGTTGTGGGATTTCTACAAAAAATACCTCGAAGAAGACCATTTTCCGGAGCTTAGAAAATTCGCAAGAAGATTGATTTGTGCGTTTGGCAGTACTTATAAATGCGAAACAGTTCTTTTCAATGATGAAAGTTAATAAATCAAAACATCGTGAGCAAGGCTGACTGACGATAATTTAGAAAATTCTTTACGCCTTTGTATCAGTGGAATTCATCCAAACATCGATGGATTAGTTTCCCAAATTCAAGCTCTCAACGGTCTCATTGATTTCGTTGTCGCTATTTAACTTTCGTAGTTTGTAATAATTCCAAATTTCATGACTTAATTATAATGTTGTACCTATTTTTTTTATTTCATTTTCTTATTTTAATAAATTGCATTGTAATAACATTGTCGTATTGTTTCATGTCTGATATCTATCGCTAAAATTATGAACACTACTTTAAAATGCACTACTTTTAAACGCGGTCC
>RXPK01003761.1:0-36548 GCA_004143645.1 Protaetia brevitarsis
TTTAGAAGCACGTAAAGTTTCGCGCGATTCTAAGTCTAAAGGGAAAATATTAACATTTATACGGTAATCGACTGACTCTTCGCGAACGACGATTTACTACCCAGGGAAAATTTTTTCAACGCGCAATGGATGAAAATATTTGGATAGGTGGTACTAACCTAGTTTAGAACGTAAAGTTCGCTCGATTCTGTAATGTCTAGAAGGGAAAATATTAACAGTTATATATTTGAAATTAGCAAGATTTCGTGAACGATATACTACACGAAATAATTTTTTTCACGGCAATGGATTGAAAATATGTGGGATAGGTGCTACAACATAGTTTAAGAGCACGTAAAGTTTCGCGGATTGAATGGTCTAGAAGGAAAATATTAACAGATTTATTATGAAATTAAGGCATGATTTTCGTGAAACGCAATACTACACGGGAAATTTTTTCACCGGGCAATCGGATTGAAAAATTATGTGGATAGGTTAGATTACTAACCTAGTTTAGAAGGCACGTAAAGTTTTCGCGCGATTCTAATGTCTAGAAGGAAAAATTAACATTATACGTAAATCGATATCTCTTCGCGAACGACGATTTACTACACGGAAAATTTTTCACGCGGCAATGGATTGAAAATATGTGGATAGGTTGGTAACTAACCTAGGTTAGAGCACGTAAAGTTGCGCGCGATTCTAATGTCTAGAAGGGAAAATATTAAACAGTTATATATGAATTAAGGCAGTGATTTCGTTGAAACGATATTACTACACGGAAAATTTACACGCGGCAATGGATTGAAAATATGTGGATAGGTTTTACTAACCTAGATTAGAAGCACGTAAGTTTCGCGCGATTTAATGTTCTAGAAGGGAAAATATTAACATTATACTTAAATCGACTGATTCTCTCGCGAAACGACGATTACTACACGCGAAAATTTTTTCACGCGCAATGGATTGAAAATATGTGGATAGGTTAGTACTAACCTAGTTAAGAGCACGTAAAGTTTCCGCGATTCTAATGTTAGAGGCGAAAATATAACAGTATATATATTAAGCCAAGATTTCGTGAAAACGATATACTACACGGAAAATTTTTTCACGCGGCAATGGAGTTGAAAATATGTGGATAGGTTGGTACTTAACTAGGTTTAAGACACGTAGTTTCGCGCGATTCTAATGTCTAGAAGCGAAATATTAACAGTTATATATGAAATTAAGCATGATTTGTGAAAACGAGGTTTATACTACACGGAAAATTTTTTCACGCGGCAATGGATTGAAAATATGTGGATAGGTTGGTATAACCTAGTTTAGGCCAACGTAAAGTTCGCCGATTCTAATGTCTAGAAGGGAAAAATATTAACATTTAACGTAAATCGACTTCTCTTCGCCGAAACGACGATTTACTACACGTGAAAATTTTTTCACGCGCAATGGATTGAAAATATGTCGATAGTTGGTACAACCTAGTTTTAAGAGCACGTAAAGTTTCGCCCGAGTTCTAATGTCTAGAAGGAAAATATTAACATATTATGAAAATTTTAACGGCATGATTTCGTAAACGATATACTTTACACGGAAAAATTTTTTCACGCGGCAATGATTGAAAATTATGTGGATAAGGTTCGTCTACCCTAGTTTAGAAAGCAAGTAAAGTTTCGCGCGATTCTAATGTCTAGAAGGGAAAATTAATTAACATTTATACGTAAATCGACTATCTCTTCGCGAAACGACGATTTACTCCACGGAAAATTTTTCACGCGGCAAGGGATGGAAAATGTGGATATTTGGTACTACCTAGTTTAAGAGCACGTAAAATTTCGCGCGATTCTAATGTCTAGAAGAGAAAAATATTAACAGTTATATATGAAATAAGGCAAGATTTCGTGAAACGATATGACCACACGAAAAATTTTTCACGCGGCAATGGAATTGAAAATATGTGGGATAAGTTGGTACAAACCTATTTAGAAGCACGTAAAAGTTCGCGCGATTCTATGTCTAGAAGGGAAAATATTAACAGTTTATATAAATTAGGCAGATTCGTGAACGATATACTACACGGAAATTTTTCACCGGCAATGGATTAAAATGGGGGATAGGTTGGTACTAACCTATTTTAGAACACGTAAGTTTCGCCTATTCTAAGTCTAAAGGGAAAATATTAACATTATACGTAAATCGACTGATCTCTTCGCGAAACGACGATTTACTACACGGAAATTTTTCACGCGCTGGATGAAAATATGTGGATAGGTTGGTACTAACCTAGTTTAAGAGCACTAAAGTTCGCGCGATTCTAATGTCTAGAGGGAAAATATTAACAGTTATATATTGAAATTAGGCATGATTCGTGAACGATATACTACACGGAAAATTTTTCACCGGGGCAATGGATAAATATGGGATAGGTTTGTACTACCTAGTTTAGAAGCCGTAAAGTTTCGCGCGATTTTAATGTCTGAAGGGAAAATATTACTTTATACGTAAATCGACTGATCTCTTCGCGAACGCGATTCTACCGGAAGTTTTTCACGCGGCATGATGAAAAATGTGGGAAGTGTACTAACCGAGTTTAAGAGACGTAAATTTCGCCCGATTCTAATGTCTAGAAGGGAAAATATTAACAGTATATATGAAATTAAGCATGTTTCGTGAAACGATATACTACACGGAATTTTTTTTCACCGGCAATGATTGAAAATATGTGGGTAGTTGGTACTACCAGTTAAAGCAAGTAAGTTTCGCGCGATCTAATGTCTAGAAGGGAAATATTAACATTTATACGTATCGCTGATCTCTTCGCGAAACGACGATTTACTGCACGGAAAATTTTTCACGCGGCAATGATGAAAAATGTGGGATAGGTGTACTAACCTAGTTTTAAGAGCACGTAAAGTTTCGCGCGATTCAATGTCTAGAAGAGAAAATATTAACAGTATATAGAAATTAAGGCAAGATTTCGTGAAACGATACCACACGGAAAATTTTTTTACCGGCCATGGATTGAAAATTGTGGATAGGTTGTACTAACCTAGTTAAGAGCACGTAAATTTCGCGCGATTCAATGTCTAGAAGAAAATTTAACAGTTAATATGAATTAAGGCATGATTTCGTGAAACAATACTAACGGAAAATTTTTTCACGCGGCAATGGATGGAAAATATGTGGGATAGTGACTAACCTAGTTTAGAAGCACGTAAGTTTCGCGCGTTTAATTCTAGAAGGGAAATATTAACATTTGTACGTAAATCGCTATCTCTTCGCGAAACGACGATTTACTACACGGAAAATTTTTTCCGCGGTCAATGGATGAAAATATGTGGATAGGTTGTACTAACTAGTTTAAGAGCACGTAAGTTTCGCGCGATTCTATGTTAGAAGGGAAAATATTACAGTTATATATAAATTAAGCTGATTCGTGAAACATATACTACACGGAATTTTTTCACGCGGCAAGATTGAAAATATGTGGGATGTGGTACTAACCTAGTTAGAAGCACGAAAGTTTCGCGCGATTCTAATGTCTAGAAGGGAAAATATTAACATTTATACGTAAATCGACTTGTCTTTCGGAACGACGATTACTCACGGAAATTTTTCCGCGGCTGGATTGAAAATGTGTGGATAGGTTGGTACTAACCTAGTTAAGAAGCACGTAAAGTTTCGCGCGATTCTAATGTCTAGAAGGGAAAATATTAACAGTTATATATGAATTAAGGCATGATTTCGTGAAACGATATACTTAACGGAAAATTTTTCACGCGCAATGGTTGAAATATGTGATAGGTGGTACTAACCTAGTTTAGAAGCACGTAAAGTTTCGCGCGATTCTAATTTCTAGAGGGAATATATAACATTTATACGTAAATCGACTGATCTCTTCGCGAAACGACGATTTACTGCACGGAAATTTTTTCACCGGCAATGATGAAATATATGGATAGTTGGTACTAACCTATTTAAAGACGTAAGTTTCCCGATTCTAATGTCTAGAGGGAAATATACAGTTATATATGAAATTAGGCAGATTTCGGAACGATATATACTCGGAAAATTTTCACGCGCAATGGATTGGAATTGTGGATGGTGGTACACATAGTTTAAGAGCACGTAAAGTTCGCGCGATTCTAATGTCTAGAAGGAAAATATTAACAGTTATATATGAAATTAAGGCATGATTTCGTGAAACGATTATACTACACGGAAATTTTTCACGCGCATGGATTGAAATATGTGGATAGTGGTACTACCTAGTTTAGAGCACGTAAAGTTTCGCGCGATCTAATGTCTAGAAGGGAAAATATTAACATTTAACGTAAATCGTGATCTCTTCGCGAAACGACGATTACTACACGGAAAATTTTTCACGGGCAATGGATTGAAAATATGTGGGATAGGTTGGTACTAACCTAGTTAAGAGCACGTAAGTTTCGCGCGATCTAATGTCTGAAGGGAAAATATAACAGTTATATTGAAATTAAGGCTGATTGTGAAACGATATACTACACGGAAACTTTTTCACGCGGCAATGGATTGAAAATATATGATAGGTTGGTACTAACTTAGTTTAAGAGCCGTAAAGTTTCGCCGCGATCTAATGTCTAGAAGGGAATATTAACAGTTATATATGAAATTAAGCATGATTCGTGATTAACGATATACTACACGGAAATTTTTTTCACGCGGCAATGGATTGAAAATATGGGGATAGGTGGTACAACCTATTTTAAGGGCACGTAAAGTTTCGCGCGATTCTAATGTCTAGAAGAATATTAACAGTATATATGAATTAGCAAGATTCGTGAAACGATATACCACAGGAAAATTTTTCACGCGGCAATGTGAAAATGTTGGGATAGGTTGGTACTAACCTATTTAAGAGCACTAAATTTCACGCATCTAAGTCTAGAAGGGATGATTACGTTATAATGAAATTAAGGCATGTCGTGAACCGATATACTACACGGAAATTTTTTCCGCGGGAATGGATTGAAAAATATGTGGGATAGGTTGGTACTACCAGTTTAGAGCACGTAAGTTTGCGCGATTTTAATGTCTAGAAGGGAAATATTAACATTTTTATCGTAAATCGACTATCTCTTCGCGAAACGACGATTTACTACACGGAAATTTTTTCACGCGGAATGATTAAAATATGTGGATAGGTTGGTACAAACCTAGTTAGAGCACGTAAAGTTTCGCGCGTTTCTATGTCCAGAAGGGAAAATATTAACAGTTATATATGAAATGAAGCATGATTCGTGAAACGATATCTACACGGAAAATTTTTCACGCGGCATGGATTGAAAATTTGGATAGGTTGGTACTAACCTGTTTGAAGCACGTAAGTTTCGCGCGATCTAATGTTGAAGGGAAAATATAACATTTAACGTAAATGGACTGACTCTTCGCGAAACGACGATTACTACACGAAAATTTTTTCACGCGGCAATGGATGAAAATATGTGGATAGTTGGTACTAACCTAGTTTAAGACACGTAAGTTTCGCCATTCTAAGTTAGAGGGAAAAATTCAGTTATATATGAAATTAAGCATGATTTCGTGAAACGATATCTACACGAAAATTTTTTCACGCGCAATGGATTGAAATATTTGGGATAGTTGTACTAACCTATTTAGAGCACGTAAAGTTCGCGCGATTCTAATGTCTAGAAGGGAAAATATTAACATTATACGTAATCGACTGATCTCTCGCGACGACGATTTACTACACGGAATTTTTTCACGCGGCAATGGATTGAAAATATGTGGGATAGGTGGTACTAACCTATTTAAGAGCCCGTAAGTTTCGCGCGATCTAATGTCTAGAAGGGAAATATTACATTATACATTAAATTAAGGCATGATTTCGTTGAAACGATATACTAACGGAAAATTTTTTCACGCGGCAATGATGAAAATATGTGGGATAGGTTGTACTACCTAGTTAGAAGCACTAATTTTTCGCCGCGATCTAATGTCAGAAGGGAAAATATTAACATTTATACGTAATCGACTGATTCTTCGCGAACGACGATTTACTACACGAAAATTTTTCACGCGCAATGGATTGAAATATGTGGGATTGGTTGGTACTAACCTAGTTTAAGAGCAGTTAAGTTCGCCCATCTATGTCTAGAGGGAAAATATTAACAGTTATATATGAATTAAGCTTATTTCGTGAAACGAATCTACACGGAAATTTTTTACGGGCATGGATTGAAAATATGTGGGATAGGTTGGTACTACCCTATTTAGAAGCAAGTAAGTTTCGCGCATTCTAATGTCTAGAGGAAAATATAACATTTATACGTAAATCGATGATCTCTTCGCGAAACCGACGATTACTGACGAAAATTTTCACGCGGCAATGGATTAAATATGTGGGATAGGTTTGTACTACCAGTTTTAAGAGCACGTAAAGTTTGGCGCGATTCTAATGTCTAGAAGAGAAATATGTTAACAGTTATATATGAAATTAAGGCAAGATTTCGTGAAACGATATACCAACGGAAAATTTTTTCACGCGGCAATGGTTGAAAATTATGTGGGATAGGTTGGTACCTAACCATAGTTTAAGAGCACGTAAAGTTTCGCGCGATTCTAATGTTTTAGAAGGGAAAATATTAACAGTTATATATGAATTTAAGCATGATTTCGATGAAACGATTAACTACACGGAAAATTTTTTCACGCGGCAATGGATTGAAAATATGTGGATAGGTTGGTACAACCTAGTTTAGAAGCACGTAAGTTTCGCGCGATTCTAATGTCTAGAAGGGAAATATATTAACATTTTATACGTAATCGTACTGATCTCTTCGCGTAACGACGATTTACTGCACGGAAAGTTTTTTCACGCGGCAATGGATGAAAATATGTGGGATAGGTTGGTACTAACCTAGTTTAGATGCACGTAAAGTTTCGCGCGATTCTAATGTCTAGAAGGGAAAATATTAACAGTTTATATATGATAATTAAGGCATGATTCGTGAAACGATATACTACACACTTGAAAATTTTTTCACGCGGCAATGGATTGGAAAATATGATGGGATTGGTTGGTATCTAACCTAGTTTAGAAGCACGTAAAGTTTTGCGCGATTCTAATGTCTAGAAGGGAAATATTAACAGTTATATATGAAATTAAGGCAAGATTTCGTGAAACGATATACTACGCGGAAAATTTTTTCACGCGGCAATGGATTGAAAATAATGTGATAGTGTTGGTACTAACCTAGTTTAGAAGGCACGTAAAGTTTGCGCGGGATTTAATGTTCTAGAGGGAAAATTATTAACATTTTATACGTAAATCGACTGATCTCTTCGCGAAACGACGATTTACTACACGGAAAATTTTTTCACGCGGGCTAATGGATTGAAATAATGTGGGATAGGTTGGTACTAACCTAGTTTAAGAGCACGTAAAGTTTGCGCGATTCTAATGTCTAGAAGGGAAAATTTAACAGTTATATATGAAATTAAGGCATTGATTTCGTGAAACAATATACTACACGGAAAAATTTTTTCACGCGGCAATGGATTGAAAATATATGGATAGGTGGTACTAACTAGTTTAAGATGCACGTAAAGTTTCGCGCGATTCTAATGTCTAGAAGGGAAAATATTAACAGTTATATATGAAATTAAGGCAAGATTTCGTGAAACGATATACTACACGGAAATTTTTTCAACGCGGCATGGATTGAAAATATGTGGATAGGTTTGGTACTAACATAGTTTAAGAGCACGTAAAGTTTCCGCGCGATTCTAATGTCTAGAAGGGAAAATATTAACAGTTATATATGAAATTAAGGCATGATTTCGTGAAAACGATATTACTACACGGAAAATTTTTTCACGCGGCAATGGATTGAAAATATGTGGGATAGGTTGGTACTAACCTAGTTTAAGAGCACGTAAAAGTTTCGCGCGATTCTAATGTCTAGAAGGGAAATATTAACAGTTATATATGAATTAAGGCATGATTTCGTGAAACGATATACTACACGGAAATTTTTTCACGCGGCAATGGATTGAAAATATGTGGGATATGGTTGTACTAACCTAGTTTAGAAGCACGTAAAGTTTCGCGCGATTTCTAATGTCTAGAAGGGAAAATATTAACATTTATATGTAAATCGACTGATCTCTTCGCGAAACGACGATTTACTACACGGAAATTTTTTCACGGCGGCAATGGATTGAAAATATGTGGGATAGGTTGGTACTAACCTAGGTTTAAGAGCACGTAAAAGTTTCGCGCGATTCTAATGTCTAGAAGGGAAGATATTAACAGTTATATATGAAATTAAGGCATGATTTCGTGAAACGATATACTACACGGAAAATTTTTCACGCGGCAATGGATTGAAAATATGTGGGATAGGTGGTACTAACCTAGTTATAGAGCACGTAAGTTTCGCGCGATTCTAATGTCTAGAAGGAAAAATATTAACAGTATATATGAAATTAAGGCTATGATTCGTGAAACGATATACTACACGGAAATTTTTTCACGCGGCAATGGATTGAAAATATGGGATAGGTTGGTACTAACCTAGTTTAGAGCACGTAAAGTTTCGCGCGATTCTAATGTCTAGAAGGGAAATATTAACATTTATACGTAAAATCGACTGATCTCTTCGCGAAACGACCGATTTACTACACGGAAATTTTTTTCACGCGGCAATGGATTGAAAATATGTTGGGATAGGTTGGTACTAACCTAGTTTAAGAGCACGTAAAGTTTCGCGCGATTTAATGTCTAGAAGGGAAAATATTAACAGTTATATATGAAATTAAGCATGATTTCTGTGAAACGATATACTACACGGAAAATTTTTTCACGCGGCAATGGATTGAAAATATGTGGGATAGGTTGTACTAACCTAGTTTAGAAGCACGTAAAGTTTCGCGCGATTCTAATGTTTAGAAGGGAAAATATTAACAGTTATATATGAAATTAAGGATGATTTCGTGAAACGATATACTACACGGAAAATTTTTTCACGCGGCAATGGATTGAAAATATGTGGGATAGGTGGTACTAACCTAGTTTAGAAGCACGTTAAAGTTTCGCGCGATTCTAATGTCTAGAAGGGAAAAATATTAACATTTATACGTAAATCGACTGATCTCTTCGCGAAACGACGATTTACTGCACGGAAATTTTTTCCACGGCGGCAATGGATTGAAAATATGTGGATAGGTTGTACTAACCTAGTTTAGAGAGCACGTAAAGTGTGCGCGCGATTCTAATGTCTAGAAGAGAAAATATTAACAGTTATATATGAAATTAAGGCATGATTTCGTGAAACGATATACACTACACGGAAATTTTTTCACGCGGCAATGGATTGAAAATATGTGGGATAGTGTTGGTACTAACCTAGTTTAGAAGCAAGTAAAGTTTCGCGCGATTCTAATGTCTAGAAGGGAAAATATTAACATTTTATCGTAAATCGACTGATCTCTTCGCGAAACGACGATTTTACTGCACGGAAATTTTTCACGCGGCATGGATTGAAAATATGTGGATAGGTTGGTACTAACCTAGTTTAAGAGCACGTAAAGTTTCGCGCGATTCTAATGTCTAGAAGAGAAATATTAACATTATAGTATGAAATTAAGGCAAGATTTCGTGAAACGATATACCACACGGAAAATTTTTTCACGCGGCAATGGATTGAAAATATGTGGGTAGGTTGGTACTGACCTAGTTTAAGAGCACGTAAAGTTTCGCGCGATTTCTAATGTCTAGAAGGGAATATTATTAGCAGTTATATATGAATTAAGGGATGATTTCGTGAAACGATTATACTACACGGAAAATTTTTTCACCGGCAATGGTACGCGGCATATGGATTGAAAATGTGGGATGTTGGTACTAAACCTAGTTTAGAAGCACGTAAAGTTTCGCGCGATTCTAATGTCTAGAAGGGAAAATATTAACATTTATACGTAAATCCGACTGGATCTCTTCGCGAAACGACGATTTACTACACGGAAATTTTTTCACGCGGAATGGATTTGAAAATATGTGGGATAGGGTTGGTACTAACCTAGTTTAAGAGCACGTAAAGTTTCGCGCGATTCTAATGTCTAGAAGGGAAAATATAACATTATATATGAAATAGGGCATGACTTTCGAGAAACGATATACTAACGGAAAATTTTTTCACGCGGCAATGGATTGAAAATATGTGGGATAGGTTGGTACTAAACCTAGTTTAGATGCACGTAAAGTTTGGCGCGATCTAATGTCTAGAAGGGAAATATAACAGTTATATATGAAATTAAGGCATGATTTCGTGAAACGATTATACTACACGGAAATTTTTTCACGCGGCAATGGATTGAAAATATGTGGGATAGGTTTGGACTAGAGTTAGATTAGATAGATTTATGATAGGGGTGGCCTATCGAACCATGTTTCACCGCGAACCTTTTCAGATCTATTGTGATCCCCTTTTCCTAGAGACGCTCTCTAATTTTGCCCTCTTGATTAGGCCTATCATCTTTGAGAGCGGCTTCTTTATGTAGCTACTAGCGTGGGGTTGTCCTCCCCCCATTATTAGAAACCTTGTCCTCGCCAGGCCTTCACATTGGCACAGCGACATGAACTGGTGTTTCTTCCTCCTTTGGCAGTATCTGCAGTTGCATCATCTGCCAGGCCTATGTTATACATATGCCTATTCAGTCTACAGTGACCAGTCAGCACGCTACTATCATTTTGACAGTCTTCCTGTCTTTATTCAGTAGATCTCTCGTGAGTTCAGGCCTCTGCTCCTTTAGGAACTCTTTTGCCTGCCATTGTCCGGTGATTTATGCCACCACTCTCTGGACTGATTGTATATTCCATTCATTGATGGATTTTTTGATTTGCGATTTGGTAGTGCCGAAAGAAGGGTGCGCTGCAACGAATGGCCTGACGAACCTCGCCTGGCCAGCTCGTTCCGCCGCCTCATTTCCTCTCACGCCCGAGTGGGCTAGGGACCCAGGCTAGGGTTACTTTCCTTTTGGTGCCGACCTCATTTAGGGCGCTTACACAGTCCCATCGGCTTAGAGTCCACGCTTGAGGAGCTAATCGTTTAAGTGTGGACTGGCTGTCGGAGAAGATAGCGACGCTTTTTACCCGGTGCGGTACATCTTTCTATCTCTCTGACACAGTGGTGAATTGCAGCAACCTCCGCTTGGAACACAGTCGTGTCTTTGCTGAAGCTTACCGAAAGAGCCTTTTTAGGTTTCTTACGTGTAATATTCCCGCTCCGACGCCCGTAATCCGTTTTAGAGCCGTCAGTAAACCAGTTTGAGTCCGCTCTTAACCGGGCACCTGCCTCCCAGTCCTTCTTATCTGGTATTAATAACCTGATATTTCTTATCTAGGTTAGGGTTCGAACCATGGCATCACATGGCATTCCTAAAATAGGTGCCTCCTTGAGTTCGTCTAGCAGTTTTTTATAGTCAGCCCGTGCGATTTACTTATCGGGTACTTGACTATGTAAGAGTCTAGTGTACTGTGGACCTTGCGGCTCCTTGTACAAAAATATGTATTGGTGGCAGGTTCAGAATTACTTCTATCGCGGCGGGTAGGGGTTCATCTCAACGCCCCGTGGCGCACAGGCACGCTTAACCTCTGCACGTCACCCAACGCCTTGGCCGCCCCGCCTGCCGCTCCTTTGGCCACCATGCTACTGCTCCATACGTTAGCATGGTCTGATTACCCTTGTGTACAACCACAGAGTCATCTTGGGGTAAGGCCCCAATTCTTTCCACAGAGCTCCTGCACCTGCCCAGGGCGATGGTGGCTTTGCTAGTCAATTTTTGGATATGTGAATTCCATGTGTGCCTTTGATCAAACCATACTCCCAGGTATTTCGCCTCTTGACGTATGGAATTCGCTCACCTCCTATCACTAGTGGCTGTAAGCCTTCTAGCGTTCTTTTTCTTGTAAACGTGACAGCCTGTGTTTTTTGAGCATTGACTGATAGTCGCTCTTGTGTACACCATTTGTCAACCGTGTTGAGAGCGGTTTGCATACGCTCCACCAGAACCTTTGGAAACCGCCCTCTGACGACTATTGTAGGTCGTCAGCATATCCAAGGCAATGGAATCCCTTACCGGTCAGCTTCCGGATTAGGTCGTCTACCAGGGTAGCCCACAGCAAGGGAGAAAGAACTCCACCCTGCGGACATTCCCCTCCCGCCTCCGCCTCAATGGTAGCCTCACCAATTGTGGATGTGATTATCCTTCTTTCCAGGCTGGCTCTTACCCACTGTGAAGTTTCGGCGCGACGCCCCTTCTCCGTAAGCGCCCCGATGAGTGAATTAGTGGTAGCATTGTTAAATGCTCCCTCGATGTCCAGGAAAGTCGTCATGGCTATCTCTTTGTCTTCTATAGACTTAGTAATTAGCCTGTTGAGGTCATCTAAAGCGACCTCTGTAGATTTCCCGGTTGGTATGCGTATTGTCTGTCACTGAGTGGCTGTTCTCTCAGTGCGGTATCTCTTATGTACCTATCCCAACCTTTCAAGAGTTTTTAGTAAAAAGGAGGATAGGCTTATTGGTCTGTATGACTTCGGCGTTTGATCGGATACTTTACCTACCTTAGTAGGTACACCACCTTCACTTTTGCCATGCAGTTGGACGTAATCCCAGGCTATACATGCTCTGAAGATTTTCACGAGATGTGGCATCAGTACCTCTATTCCCATTCTGAAGTAGGGCAGGGAATATTCCATCCGTGCCTGCAGATTTGAAAGGCAGAAATCTGCTTAGCGCCCACTTGACTCTCGTGGGTCTCGTGATTTCTGCGGCCAGCCTCCAGTCTTGTCTTTTTGGCCTCTCTGGCGTACGATCTGCTACGGCCGGCCCACGAGCACCAGTCAGGATTTTTGCGGACGGAAGTGAACCTTCAACAGTTTCCTCGATGCTCTCTTTATGAGTGCTAGTGTAAGGTTCCATTCATTCTTTTGATGAAGCCCACCTCGGTCGCAGCACAACCATCCTTGGCTAGAACTTTATGGATTCGTGAGCATGCGGGAGCTTCGTTCAGCTCCTCGCAAAACTTCCTCCATGAGTCCTTTTTGCCTTGCGGATTTCCTTGTTGTACTGTGTCAGTTTACTTTTATAAGTGTCCCAGCTGTGGTCGGACTTGGCTTTGTTGAACAGCCTTCGAACCTCGGCCTCAGATGCTCTAAGTTCTTATTCCACCATGCTGTTTTGGCGCCCTTATAGCGTCTTGTTTTTTCTGGGCAGTTTTCCGTGTATGCAGCCATAATGGCTTCATGCACTTGGTCTGCCGCTAGTTCTAGCCCTTCTATTACCCCACAGGTGCCGTACCTCCCTCGAGAGACTCTCTGAGGGATGTTACATATCCTTGCCAGTTTGTCTCCTTGGGTTTCTGTACTTGACCTCGGTGAGAGTAACATTCAGGTTAAATCTTATGTGTCGATGGTCCGAACACGAAGGTTCCTCCGACACATGCCATCCCTTTATGGCGTCAATCATCCTACCTGAGCATAGCGTAACATCTAGCACTTCGCTCTGGATCTTGTGACGAACGTTGGTTCCGTGCCTACGTTGGCTACCTCCAACCCTGTTGAAAAGATAAATTGCATGAGTGACTCACCTCGTGCGTTGGTGTTAGTGCTCCCCATGCTGTATGGTGTGCGTTTGCGTCGCTCCCTATTATCACCTGGAGGCCCTTTTCCTCTCCATATGCAGCTATATTACTTATTATGGGAGGTGGGCACTCCTTGTCCTCGCCGGGGAAGTAGGCCGAGCAGATGATCCAGCTTCTGGTTCCTTCCTCCGTCTTGGCCGTAAGGATTCCTGTAATTCACGTCGTCGGTGCAAAGCACCGGGATTAGTGTACAAGTAACCCTCGTGCTGTGTACTATGCATGCTCTTGGCCTTAAGGACCTAGGATTGTATAATACTTTACCTTGTTGTGGTGTTAAACCTGCAACTTTCCTTTTATTAACCATGGTTCCTGCAGTAGTGCCACATCCAGACTTTCGTTGTCGAACTCCTAACTAGCGTTGCTGACGTAGCTTTTGCATGTTGGAGGTTCGCCTGCAGGACCTGTATCTCTCTCTTCCCTAGGAAGAGGGTTCTGTGTCGGCTTCGTCCTCCGCAGCCTTGTTACCTCCATTGGAGCAGCCAGCCTCGTGGCAAGATGCCGTCTGGAGGGACTAACTCCGCTTTCGGGAGACTGGCTCTCCGGAGGGGCAGTGTCCGTTGCCGCTTCCGTTCCCGTGGGCACAATACCTTGAGGGTCCGTCGGCGCGTTGGAACAGGTGGCGTCTCCCTCGCCTGTCTGCTCTACTCCAGACTGCCCTTCCTTGACTCGGAATTTGAGTTTTCCTAGGCCAAAGAACGGCTGGAGATCTAGTTTCTTTAATTCCTCTGCTGACTCCTTGTCTGCAGAGAAAGTCCACAGTGTGCCTTTGTCTCCTTTGTTGGAATTCCAAATGTCCAAAGGCATGTGTTAAGGCGTCGATTTCCCACCTTTAGACGGCTAGGATCTTCTCCGCCGGTACTTGTTCACCTTTCTCATCAGGCACAAACGTTGTGCAGATCCACGGCCTTGGAATGTCCTTGCCCTCCAGAGCCTTGAGGGTCGCTCCCTCCCAAGGTCTGAGCGTTGGAACTACTTCCTTTAGCCACTGCGCGCTTTCCTGATCAGCACAGATCACGATAAGGTGACCTGGTCTCTGTGTGCACCTCACGAACCGGACTTGGGGTCCTTGTTCCGAGATGTCGTATACGCTGCCAGCAAGGAGTCCTGGACTGCTGTAAGCTAGTCCGGCTCCAAGCGGTTAGCTGGATAGCCATCACTGACTATCGCGATTTCACCGAGGAGGCTGCCTCTCTGAAGGATAATCCCTCAGTTTTGGGTTTTTTGCTCTTGGTACATTGGGTGGGGTATTACCTTCCGACCGTGGTCGTTTTTCGGATACCACCTTGTTTTACTCGTCCGCTCAACCTTTTCTGGCTCTACGGACTTAGTTGCCTTTTTGGCTTTTGGTTGCGCCTTGGTGGCGCCATCCTGACCTTTTTGTGCGTGCCGGATGAAGTTTGTCTCTGATTACGGCTCTTCGAGCCTGAATGTAATCTTGGCCCTGCTTCACCAGCTTTTGCACTTTGGCCCTAGAAATACCCGACAGTCTTGCTGTTCGGATTTCGTCGTCGGACATTAAGTCAATGTCCTCGACTGAGCCTACCCTCAAGGTGGTCTTTTTTGTTAAGTCTGATGTACCAGGCGTCTCCGCTTTTGGTACATCTCCTTTTGGATTTTTCCCCTGCTTAACAACTTTGGGAAAGTTTTTTACAAGTTTTTGTTAAGTCTGATGTACCAGGCGTCTCCGCTTTGGTACATCTCCTTTTGGATTTTCCCTGCTTAACAACTTTGGGAAAAGGTTTTTTAAAAGTTACTTGGTTCTCCATAAATGGTCCACGAGTAGCTGGGGAAGGGTTGGTCCACTTCAGCAGAGCCCGCAGTACTGAAGTAAGGCATTTATGCAATGGGGTGCGCCCGGTGCCCCAAGGTTGGACTAGTTGGGACTGGTCTTCTATCCAGCCACGCATCCCATCGGCCTAGTCCGCCACCTTAGGATTTAGGTTTTTATTGAGGTTGTCTCCTCTCGGCCGTGCAGTTAAGCCTAGGCCCCATATCCCCCGAAGGGATGGTATAACAGCCGCGAGTGAATTAGATTCGCTCTACGACCGGCGCCGTAATACCCTGGTGCAAACCATTAGCCACGACACGACGGCTTGGTCAGGAGATTTTTTTTCGACCTGTTCTGGTCTAGACCGCAGTGTTTTGCTTTAACAGTGGTACCTCGAGTAGGATGGAGTACTTGTACTCCGCACTGCGGTCGGCAGCAGGAGGAAGCTATGCCTGAAAGGACTGAGTTGCGCTTAGCCTGCTACTGGGTCCGTTCATAGGGTGACTATGATTGGTCCCTCCCACCTAGGTTGGTACTAACCTAGTTTAGAAGCACGTAAAGTTTCGCGCGATTCTAATGTTAGAAGGAAAATATTAACATTTATACGTAAATCGACTGATCTCTTCGCGAAACGACGATTTACTACACGGAAAATTTTTTACGCGCGGCAATGGATTGAAAATATTGGGATAGGTTGGTACTAACCTAGTTTAAGAGCACGTAAAGTTTCGCCGATTCTAATGTCTAGAAGGGAAAATATTAACAGTTATATATGAAATTAAGGCATGATTTCGTGAAACGATATACTACACGGAAAATTTTTTCACGCGGCAATGGATTGAAAATATGTGGGATAGGTTGGTACTAACCTAGTTTAAGAAGCACGTAAGTTTCGCGCGATTCTAATGTCTAGAAGGGAAATATTAACATTTATACGTAAATCGACTGATCTCTTCGCGAAACGACGATTTACTGCACGGAAAATTTTTTCACGCGGCAATGGATTGAAAATATGTGGGATAGGTTGGTACTAACCTAGTTTAAGAGCACGTAAAGTTTCGCGCGATTCTAATGTCTAGAAGGGAAAATATTAACAGTTATATATGAAATTAAGGCAAGATTTCGTGAAACGATATACTACACGGAAAATTTTTTCACGCGGCAATGGATTGAAAATATGTGGGATAGGTTGGTACTAACATAGTTTAAGAGCACGAAAAAGTTTTCGCGCGATTCTAATGTCTAGAAGGGAAAATATTAACAGTTATATATGAAATTAAGCCATGATTTCGTGAAACGATATACTACACGGAAAATTTTTTCACGCGGCAATGGATTGAAAATATGTGGGATAGGTTGGTACTAACCTAGTTTAGAAGCACGTAAAGTTTCGCGCGATTCTAATGTCTAGAAGGGAAAATATTAACATTTATACGTAAATCGACTGATCTCTTCGCGAAACGACGATTTACTACACGGAAAATTTTTTCACGCGGCAATGGATTGAAATATGTGGGATAGGTTGGTACTAACCTAGTTTAAGAGCACGTAAAGTTTCGCGCGATTCTAATGTCTAGAAGGGAAATATTAACAGTTATATATGAAATTAAGGCATGATTCGTGAAACGATATACTACACGGAAAATTTTTCACGCGGCAATGGATTGAAAAATATGTGGGATAGGTTGGTACTAACCTAGTTTAGAAGCACGTAAAGTTTCGCGCGATTCTAATGTCTAGAAGGGAAAATATTAACATTTATACGTAAATCGACTGATCTCTTCGCGAAACGACGATTTACTACACGGAAAATTTTTTCACGCGGCAATGGATTGAAAATATGTGGGATAGGTTGGTACTAACCTAGTTTAAGAGCACGTAAAGTTTCGCGCGATTCTAATGTCTAGAAGGGAAAATATTAACAGTTATATATGAAATTAAGGCATGATTTCGTGAAAACGATATACTACACGGAAATTTTTTCACGCGCAATGGATTGAAAATATGTGGGATAGGGTGGTACTTAACATAGTTTAAGAGCACGTAAAGTTTCCGCGCGATTCTAATGTCTAGAAGGGAAAATATTAACAGTTATATATGAAATTAGGCATGATTTCGTGAAACGATATACTACACGGAAAATTTTTTCACGCGGCAATGGATTGAAAATATGTGGGATAGGTTGGTACTAACCTAGTTTAGAAGCACGTAAAGTTTCGCGCGATTCTAATGTCTAGAAGGGAAAATATTAACATTTATACGTAAATCGACTGATCTCTTCGCGAAACGACGATTTACTGCACGGAAATTTTTTCACGCGGCAATGGATTGAAAATATGTGGGATAGGTTGGTACTAACCTAGTTTAAGAGCACGTAAAGTTTCGCGCGATTCTAATGTCTAGAAGAGAAAATATTAACAGTTATATATGAAATTAAGGCAAGATTTCGTGAAACGATATACCACACGGAAAATTTTTTCACGCGGCAATGGATTGAAAATATGTGGGATAGGTTGGTACTAACCTAGTTTAAGAGCACGTAAAGTTTCGCGCGATTCTAATGTCTAGAAGGGAAAATATTAACAGTTATATATGAAATTAGGCATGATTTCGTGAAACGATATACTACACGGAAAATTTTTTCACGCGGCAATGGATTGAAAATATGTGGGATAGGTTGGTACTACCTAGTTTAGAAGCACGTAAAGTTTCGCGCGATTCTAATGTCTAGAAGGGAAAATATTAACATTTATACGTAAATCGACTGATCTCTTCGCGAAACGACGATTTACTACACGGAAAATTTTTTCACGCGGCAATGGATTGAAATATGTGGGATAGGTTGGTACTAACCTAGTTTAAGAGCACGTAAAGTTTCGCGCGATTCTAATGTCTAGAAGGGAAAATATTAACAGTTATATATGAAATTAAGGCATGATTTCGTGAAACGATATACTACACGGAAAATTTTTTCACGCGGCAATGGATTGAAAATATGTGGGATAGGTTGGTACTAACCTAGTTTAGAAGCACGTAAAGTTTCGCGCGATTCTAATGTCTAGAAGGGAAAATATTAACATTTATACGTAAATCGACTGATCTCTTCGCGAAACGACGATTTACTACACGGAAAATTTTTTCACGCGGCAATGGATTGAAAATATGTGGATAGGTTGTACTAACCTAGTTAAGAGCACGTAAGTTTCGCGCGATTCTAATGTCTAGAAGGGAAAATATTAACAGTTATATATGAAATTAAGGCATGATTTCGTGAAACGATATACTACACGGAAAATTTTTTCACGCGGCAATGGATTGAAAATATGTGGGATAGGTTGGTACTAACCTAGTTTAGAAGCACGTAAAGTTTCGCGCGATTCTAATGTCTAGAAGGGAAAATATTAACATTTATACGTAAATCGACTGATCTCTTCGCGAAACGACGATTTACTGCACGGAAAATTTTTTCACGCGGCAATGGATTGAAATATATGGGATAGGTTGGTACTAACCTAGTTTAAGAGCAACGTAAAGTTTTCGCGCGATTCTAATGTCAGAAGGAAAATATTAACAGTTATATATGAAATTAAGGCATGATTTCGTGAAACGATATACTACACGGAAAATTTTTTCACGCGGCAATGGATTGAAAATATGTGGGATAGGTTGGTACTAACCTAGTTTAGAAGCACGTAAAGTTTCGCGCGATTCTAATGTCTAGAAGGGAAAATATTAACATTTATACGTAAATCGACTGATCTCTTCGCGAAACGACGATTTACTACACGGAAAATTTTTTCACGCGGCAATGGATTGAAAATATGTGGGATAGGTTGGTACTAACCTAGTTAAGAGCACGTAAAGTTTCGCGCGATTCTAATGTCTAGAAGGGAAAATATTAACAGTTATTATATGAAATTAAGGCATGATTTCGTGAAACGATATACTACACGGAAAATTTTTTCACGCGGCAATGGATTGAAAATATGTGGGATAGGTTGGTACTAACCTAGTTTAGAAGCACGTAAGTTTCGCGCGATTCTAATGTCTAGAAGGGAAAATATTAACATTTATACGTAAATCGACTGATCTCTTCGCGAAACGACGATTTACTACACGGAAAATTTTTTCACGCGGCAATGGATTGAAAATATGTGGGATAGGTTGGTACTAACCTAGTTTAAGAGCACGTAAAGTTTCGCGCGATTCTAATGTCTAGAAGGGAAAATATTAACAGTTATATATGAAATTAAGGCATGATTTCGTGAAACGATATACTACACGGAAATTTTTTTCACGCGGCAATGGATTGAAAATATGTGGGATAGGTTGGTACTAACCTAGTTTAAAAGCACGTAAAGTTTCGCGCGATTCTAATGTCTAGAAGGGAAAATATTAACAGTTATATATGAAATTAAGGCATGTATTTCGTGAAACGATATACTACACGGAAAATTTTTCACGCGGCAATGATTGAAAATATGTGGGATAGGTTGGTACTAACCTAGTTAGAGCACGTAAAGTTTCGCGCGATTCTAATGTCTAGAAGGAAAATATTAACATTTATACGTAAATCGACTGATCTCTTCGCGAAACGACGATTTACTACACGGAAATTTTTTTCACGCGGCAACGGATTGAAAATATGTGGGATAGGTTGGTACTAACCTAGTTTAAGAGCACGTAAAGTTTCGCGCGATTCTAATGTCTAGAAGGGAAAATATTAACAGTTATATATGAAATTAAGGCATGATTTCGTGAAACGATATACTACACGGAAAATTTTTTCACGCGGCAATGGATTGAAAATATGTGGGATAGGTTGGTACTAACCTAGTTTAAGAGCACGTAAAGTTTCGCGCGATTCTAATGCCTAGAAGGGAAAATATTAACATTTATACGTAAATCGACTGATCTCTTCGCGAAACGACGATTTACTGCACGGAAAATTTTTTCACGCGGCAATGGATTGAAAATATGTGGGATAGGTTGGTACTAACCTAGTTTAGAAGCACGTAAAGTTTCGCGCGATTCTAATGTCTAGAAGGGAAAATATTAACATTTATACGTAAATCGACTGATCTCTTCGCGAAACGACGATTTACTGCACGGAAAATTTTTTCACGCGGCAATGGATTGAAAATATGTGGGATAGGTTGGTACTAACCTAGTTTAAGAGCACGTAAAGTTTCGCGCGATTCTAATGTCTAGAAGAGAAAATATTAACAGTTATATATGAAATTAAGGCAAGATTTCGTGAAACGATATACCACACGGAAAATTTTTTCACGCGGCAATGGATTGAAAATATGTGGGATAGGTTGGTACTAACCTAGTTTAAGAGCACGTAAAGTTTCGCGCGATTCTAATGTCTAGAAGGGAAAATATTAACAGTTATATATGAAATTAAGGCATGATTTCGTGAAACGATATACTACACGGAAAATTTTTTCACGCGGCAATGGATTGAAAATAGTGGGATAGGTGTACTAACCTAGTTTAGAAGCACGTAAAGTTTCGCGCGATTCTAATGTCTAGAAGGGAAAATATTAACATTTATACGTAAATCGACTGATCTCTTCGCGAAACGACGATTTACTACACGGAAAATTTTTTCACGCGGCAATGGATTGAAAATATGTGGGATAGGTTGGTACTAACCTAGTTTAAGAGCACGTAAAGTTTCGCGCGATTCTAATGTCTAGAAGGGAAAATATTAACAGTTATATATGAAATTAAGGCATGATTTCGTGAAACGATATACTACAGCAAAATTTTTTCACGCGGCAATGGAATTGAAAATATGTGGGAAGTTTGGTACTAACCTAGTTTAGAAAGCACGTAAAGTTTCGCGCATTCTAATGTCTAGAAGGAAAATATTAACATTTATACGTAAATTCGACTGATCTCTTCGCGAAACGACGATTTACTACACGGAAAATTTTTTCACAGCGCAATGGATTGAAATATGTGGGATAGGTTGGTACTAACCTAGTTTAAGAGCACGTAAAGTTTCGCGCGATTCTAATGTCTAGAAGGGAAAATATTAACATTTATACGTAAAATCGACTGATTCTCTTCGCGAAACGACGATTTACTGCACGGAAAATTTTTTCACGCGGCAATGGATTGAAATATATGGGATAGGTTGGTACTAACTAGTTTAAGAGCACGTAAAGTTTCGCGCGATTCTAATGTCTAGAAGGGAAAATATTAACAGTTATATATGAAATTAAGCAAGATTTCGTGAAACGATATACTACACGGAAAATTTTTCACGCGGCAATGGATTGAAAATAAGTGGATAGGTTGGTACTAACATAGTTTAAGAGCACGTAAAGTTTCGCGCGATTCTAATGTCTAGAAGGGAAAATATTAACAGTTAATATATGAAATTAAGGCATGATTTCGTGAAACGATATACTACACGGAAAATTTTTTCAACGCGGCAATGGATTGAAAATATGTGGGATAGGTTGGTACTAACCTAGTTTAGAAGCACGTAAGTTTCGCGCGATTCTAATGTCTAGAAGGGAAAATATTAACATTTATACGTAAATCGACTGATCTCTTCGCGAAACGACGATTTACTACACGGAAAAATTTTTTCACGCGGCAATGGATTGAAAAATGTGGGATAGGTTGGTACTAACCTAGTTAAGAGCACGTAAAGTTTCGCGCGATTCTAATGTCTAGAAGGGAAAATATTAATCATTATATATGAAAATAAGGCATGATTTCGTGAAACGATATACTACACGGAAAATTTTTTCACGCGGCAATGGATTGAAAATATGTGGGATAGGTGGTACTAACCCTAGTTTAAGAGCACGTAAGTTTCGCGCGATTCTAATGTCTAGAAGGGAAAATATTAACAGTTATATATGAAAATTAAGGATGATTTCGTGAAACGATATACTACACGGAAAATTTTTTCACGCGGCACAATGGATTAAAAATATGTGGGATAGGTTGGTACTAACCTAGTTTAGAAGCACGTAAAGTTTCGCGCGATTCTGATGTCTAGAAGGGAAATATTAACATTTATACGTAAATCGACTGATCTTCTTCGCGAAACGACGATTTACTACACGGAAAATTTTTTAACGCGGCAACGGATTGAAATATGTGGGATAGGTTGGTACTAACCTAGTTAAGAGCACGTAAAGTTTCGCGCGATTTCTAATGTCTAGAAGGAAGATATTAACAGTTATATATGAAATTAGAGGCATATTTCGTGAAACGATATAACTACACGGAAAATTTTTTCACGCGGCAATGATTGAAAATATGTGATAGGTTGGTACTAACCTAGTTTAAGAGCACGTAAAAGTTTCGCGCGATTTCTAATGTCTAGAAGGGAAAATATTAACAGTTATTATGAAATTAAGGCATGATTTCGTGAAACGATATACTACACGGAAAATTTTTTCACGCGGCAATGCATGAAAATATGTGGGATAGGTTGGTACTAACTTAGTTTAGAAGCACGCAAAGTTTCGCGCGATTTTAATGTCTAGAAGGGAAAATATTAACATTATACGTAAATCGACGATGTCTCTTCGCGAAACGACGATTTACTGCACGGAAAATTTTTTCACGCGGCAATGGATTGAAAATATGTGGGATAGGTTGTACTAACTAGTTTAAAGAGCACGTAAAAGTTTCGCGCGATTCTAATGTCTAGAAGGGAAAATATTAACAGTTTTATAAATTAATGGGCATGATTCGTGAAACGATATACTACACGGAAATTTTTTCACGCGGCAATGCATGAAAATATGTGGGGATAGGTTGGTACTAACTTAGTTTAGAACACGCAAAGTTTCGGCGCGATTTTAATGTCTAGAAGGGAAAATATTAACATTTATACGTAAATCGACTGACCTCTTCGCGAAACGACGATTTACTACACGGAAATTTTTTTACGCGGCAATGGATGAAAAATGTGGATAGGTTGGTACTAACTAGTTTAAGAGCAGTAAAGTTCGCGCGATTCTAATGTCTAGAAGGGAAAATATTAAACAGTTAATATATGAAATTAGGGCAATGACTACGTGAAACGATATACTACACGGAAAATTTTTTTCACGCGGCAATGGATTGAAAATATGTGGATAGGTGGTACTAACCTAGTTTAGAAGCACGTAAAGTTTCGCGCGATTCTAATATCTAGAAGGAAAATATTAACAGTTATATATGAAATTAAGGCATTGATTTCGCGAAACGCTATACTACACGGAAAATTTTTCACGCGCAATGGATTGAAAATATGTGGGATAGGTTGGTACTGACCTAGTTTAGAAGCACGTAAAGTTTCGCGCGATTCTAATGTCTAGAAGGGAAAAATTAAACAGTATATAATGAAATTAAGGCATGATTTCGTGAAACGATATACTAACGGAAATTTTTTCAACGCGGCAACGATTGAAAAAATTGGGATAGGTTGGTACTAACCTAGTTTAGAAGCACGTAAAGTTCGCGCGATTCTAATGTCTAGAAGGGAAATATTAACATTTATACGTAAATCGACTGATCTCTTCGCGAAACGACGATTTACTACACGGAAAATTTTTCACGCGCAATGGATTGAAAATATGTGGGATAGGTTGGTACTAACCTAGTTAAGAGCACGTAAGTTTCGCGCGATTCTAATGTCTAGAAGGGAAAATATTAACATTATATATGAAATTAAGCATGATTTCGTGAAACGATATACTACACGGAAAATTTTTTCACGCGGCAATGGATTGAAAATATGTGGGATGGTTGTACTACCTAGTTTAGAAGCACGTAAAGTTTCGCGCGATTCTAATGTCTAGAAGGGAAAATATTAACATTTATACGAATCGACTGATCTCTTCGCCGAAACGACGATTACTACACGGAAATTTTTTCAGCGGGCAATGGATTGAAAATATGTGGGATAGGTTGGTACTAACCTAGTTAAAGAGCACGTAAAGTTTCGCGCGATTCAATGTCTAGAAGGGAAAATAATTAACAGTTATATATGAAATTAGGGCATGACTTCGTGAAACGATATACTACACGGAAAATTTTTTCACGCGGCAAGGATTGAAAATATGTGGATAGGTTGGTACTAACCTAGTTTAGAAGCACGTAAAGTTCGCGCGATTCTAATGTCTAGAAGGGAATAATTAACATTATATATGAAATTAGGCATGATTTCGCGAAACGCTATATACACGGAATTTTGTTTCACCGGCAGATTGAAATATTGGATAGGTTTACTACCTGTTTAAGACAGTAAAGTTTCGCCGTTTCTAATTTCTAGAGGAATATTAACAGTTAATATGAATAGGCATTTCGGAACATTACTACACGGAAAATTTTTTTCGCGGGCAATGGATGGAAAATATTGGTATAGTTGGTACTAACTAGTTTAAGCACGTAATTTCGCGCGATTCAAGTCTGAGGGAAATCTTAACATTTTTACTAAATCGGATATCTCTCGCAAACGACGTTTTACTCCACGGAAAATTTTTTCACGCGCATGGATTGAAAATATGTGGATAGGTTGGTACTAACTGTTTAAGAGGCGTGAAAGTTCGCCGATTCTAATGCTAGAGGGAAATATAACAGTATATATGAATTAAGCATATTTCTGAAACGATATATCACGAAAATTTTTTCACCTGCAATGATTGTAAATTGTGGATAGTGTACTACTAGTTTAGAGCACGTAAAGTTTCGCTGATCTAATGTCTTAAGGGAAATATTAACATTTATACGTAATCACTATTCTTCGCAAACGACATTTACTACACGAAAATTTTTTCACGGCAACTGATTTAAATATGTGGGATAGGTTCTACTAACCTAGTTTAAGAGCACGTAGTTTCGCGCGATTCTAATGTCTAAGGGATGATTAACATTAATATGAATTAAGCTGATTTCTTGAAAGATATTTACTACACGAAATTTTTTCCCGCAATGATGAAAAATGGATAGGTTGTACTAACCTAGTTTAAGAGCACTAAAGTTTCGCCGTTCTAATGCCTAGAGGAATATAACATATACTAAATCGATGATCTCTTCGCGAACACGATTTACTGCCGGAAATTTTTTTCACCGGCAATGGATTGAAAATTGTGTAGGTTTTACAACTTTAGAGACGTAACGTTTCGCCGTTTTATGTCTAGAAGGGAAATATTTACATATAATGAATTAGATATTCGTAAACATATACTACACGGAAATTTTTCACGCGCATGGATAAAATATTGGGATAGGTTACTAACCCTAGTTAGAAGCACTAAGTTTTCGCGCGATTCTAAGTCTAGAAGGAATATTAACATATAGTAAATCGACACCTCTTCGCGAAACGACTATTTACTACACGGAAATTTTTTACCCAAGATTGAAAATGTGGATAGGTTGTTACCTAGTTTAAGAGCAGTAAAGTTTCGCGCGATTCAATGTCTAGAAGGAAAAATTAACAGTCTTATGAAAATTGGCATACACTTAACATATACTAACGGAAATTTTTCAGCCGGCAATGGATTGAAAATATGGATAGGTTTCTAACCTAGTTAGAAGCCGTTAGTTTCGGCGATTCAAATACTGAAGGGAAATATACAGTATATATGATTAAGGCATATTTCGGGAAACCTATACTACACGGAAAATTTTTCACGCGCAGGATGAAAATATTTGGGATAGGTTGTACACTGTAGAGCACGAGTTTCGCCATTCTATTCTAAAGGGATCATTACATATATATATTAAGCATGTTTCGTTGAACATATACTCACGAAATTTTTTACGGCAATGGATGAAATATGTTGATAGTTGTTACTAACCTAGTTTAGAACCGTAAAGTTTCGCCTATTCTATGTCTAGAAGGGAAAATATTAACATTTTACTAATCGATATTCTTCTTGAAACGACGATTTACTAACGGAAATTTTCACGCGCATGGATGAAAATGTGTATATTCTACAACCTAGTTTAGAGCCGTACAGTTCGCCATTCTAATGTCTAAAGTAAAAGTAACAGTTATATATGATAAGGCATGATTTCGTGAACGATTACTCACGAAATTTTCACGCGGCAATGTGATGAAATATGTGATAGTTGGTACAACCTAGTTAAAGCACGAGAATTTTCGCCGATCTAGTGTCAGAAGGGAACATATAACATTTTACGTATCGATTGCTCTCTCGCGAAACGACATTTACTACACGGAAAATTTTTCACCGCAATGGATTGAAAATATGATATTTGGTACTACCTGTTTAAGGCACGTAAAGTTTCGCGCGATTCTAATGTCTAGAAGGGAAATTATTACATTATATATGAATAGGCATATTTCGTGATACATTTACTACACGGAAAATTTTTCACCGCAATGATGAAATATGTGGGATAGTTGTACTAACCTAGTTAGAAGCAGTCAAGTTTCGCGCTTCTAGTGTTAGAAGGGAAAATTACATTTATACGTAATCGACTGATCTTTCCAACGACGATTTACTACACGGAAAATTTTTCACGCGCATGGATTAAAATTTGGATAGTTACTAACCTAGTTTAAGACACGTAAAGTTTCGCGCGATTCTAATTCTAGAAGGAAAATATTAACATTATATATAAATTGGGCATGACTTCGTGAACATTTATCCTACCCGGAAAATTTTTCACCGCAATGGATTGAAATTGGGGATAGTTGTACTAACCTAGTTAGAAGCACGTAAGTTCGCGCGATTCTAATGTCTAGAAGGGAAAATATAACATTTATACGTAAATCGACTGATCTCTCCGAAACGACATTTACTACACGGAAATTTTTTCGCGCAATGATTGAAAATAGGGATAGTGTACTACCTAGTTTAAGCACGTAAAGTTTCGCCATCTAATTCTAGAGGGAAATTATTAACGTTATATATAAATTAAGCCTTGATTCGTTAAACTATATACTACAGGACATTTTTTTCACGCGCAATGATTGAAAATATTGATAGTTGGTACTAACCTAGTTAGAAGACGTAAAGTTCGCCTATTCTAAGTCTAGATGTAGAAAAATATTAACATTTATACGTAAATCGACTATCTCTTCGCAAACGACATTTACTACACGGAAAATTTTTTACGCGGCAATGCTTGAAAATAGTGATGTTGTGTTACTAGTTTCAGAACGAAAGTTTTCGGCGATTCAATGTCTGAAGGGCAAATATTAACATTTATATATAAATTCAGGCATGATTCGTACACGTTTACTACCCGAAAATTTTTCACCGCAATGGATTAAAATATTGGATGGGTGTACTACCTATTAGAAACGTAAGTTCTCCGCTATTCTAATGTCTAGAAGGAAAATTAATTTATACGTAAACGACTATCTCTTCGCGAAACACGATTACACACGGAAAATTTTTTCACGCGCAAGGATTGAAATGTGGATAGTGTGGACTAACTGTTTAAGAGCAACTAAAGTTCTCGCGATTCTAATTCTAGAAGGGAAATGATTAACATTATATATAAGATGGCATGACTTCTGAAACATATACTACACGGGAAATTTTTTCACGGCAATGATTGAAAATATGTTGGATAGGTTGTACTAACCTAGTTAGAAGCACGAAAGTTCCGCGATTCTAAGTAAAGGGAAAATATTAACATATATATGAATTAGCAATTTCGCAAACGCTATACTAACGTAATTTCACCCAATGATTGAAATATGTGGGTTCGTGGTTACTGTAAGAGCACGTAAGTTCGCCGTCTCATGCCTAGAAGGAAATATTAACATTTATACGTAAATCGACGATCTCTTCCGAAACGACGATTACTCCCGAAATTTTTTCACCCAGGATTGAATTGTGGGATAGGTTGTACTAACCTAGTTTAGAGCCTAAAGTTTCGCCGTCTTAGTCTAGAAGGGGAAAATCTTACAGTTATATAGAAATTAGGCTTATCTTTGAACGAATACACACGGAAACTTTTTTCGCGCGCAATGGGATGAAAATAGGGATAGTTGTACTACCCTAGTTAGAACACGAAAGTTTCGCGATTTAATGTCAGAAGAAAATTAAATTTATACGTAAAGTCGACTGATCTCTTCGCGAAACGACGATTTACTACACGGAAAATTTTTTCACGCGCAATGGATTGAAATATTGGGATAGTTGGTACAACCTATGTTAAGGCACGTAAAGTTTCGCCATTCTTAAGTCTAGAAGGAAAAATTAACATTTATATATGAAAATTAAGCATTGATTTCGTAAACGATTATACTACACGGCAAAATTTTCACGCCGGCAATGGATTGAAAATATGTGGATAGTTGTTACTAACCTATTAGAAGCACGTAAAGTTCCGCGGATTCTAATGTCAGATAGGGAAAATAGTAACATTGTATACGAAAATCACTGATCTCTTCGCGAAACGACGATTACTACACCGGAAAATTTTTCACGCGCAATGATTGAAAATATGTGGATAGTTGTACTAACCTAGTTTAAGAGCACGTAAAATTTCCGCATTCAATGTCTAGAAGCGAAAATATTAACATATATATGAAATTAGGGCCATGACTTCGTAAACATATACTGACACGGAAAATTTTTCACGCGGCAATGGATTGAAAAATATTGGATAGTTGTACTAACCTAGTTAAGAAGCACGTAAATTTTCGCGCATTCTAATGTCTAGAGGGGAAAATATTAACATTTATACGTAAATCGAACTATCTCTTCGCAAACACGATGTACTACACGGAAAATTTTTTCACGCGGCAAATGGATGAAAATATTGGATAGCGTTGGTACTAACCTAGTAAGAGCAACGTAAAGTTTCCGCGCATTCTAATGTCTAAAGAAAAATTAAACAGTTATATATGAAATTAAGGCATATTTCGTGAAAACGATATACTACACTGAAAAATTTTCACCGGCAATGAATTGAAAATATATGGGAATTGGTACAACCAGTTAGAATCACGAAAGTTTCGCGGCAGTTCTAATGTCTAGAAGGGAAAATATTAACATTATAGTAAATCGACTAATCTCTTCGCGCAAACGACGATTTACTACACCGAAAAATTTTTTCACGCCGCAAGATTGAAAATATTGGGATAGGTGTACTAACCTAGTTAGAGCACGAAAGTTCGCGCGATATCAATGTCTAAAGGAAAATATAAACAGTTATATATAAATTAAGCATGATTCTAAACAATACTACACGGAAAATTTTTCCACGCGGCAATGGATTAAATATGTGGATAGTTCGTACTAACCTAGTTTAGAACACGTAAAGTTCGCGCGATTCTAATGTCTAAAGGAAATATTAACATTATACTAAACGACTATCTCTCTTCGCGAAAACGACATTTCTAACCGGAAAATTTTTTCACGCGCAATGGATTGAAAATATTGGATAGGTTGAACAACCTAGTTTAAGAGCACGTAAAAGTTCGCCATTCTAAGTCTAGAAGGGAAAAATATTTAACAGTATATATGAAAATAGGCATGACTTCGAAACGATATACTAACGAAATTTTTTCACCGGCAATGGATGAAAATATGTGATAGTTGTACTAACCTAGTTAGAAGCACGTAAGTTTCGCGCATCTAAGTCTAGAAGAAAATATTAACAGTTATATATAAATTAAGGCAATGATGGTCGCGAACGCTATACTACACGGAAAATTTTTTCACGCGCAATGGATTGAAAATATTGGGATATGTACTAACCTAGTTAGAAGCACGTAAAAGTTTCGCGCGATTCTAATGTCGAGAAGGAAAAATATTAACAGGATATATAAATAAGCTATGATTCGTGAAACAGTATACTACACGGAAAATTTTTTTCACGCGGCAATGCGATTGAAAATATGATGATAGTTAGTACTAACTAGTGAGAAGCACGTTAAAGTTTCGGGCGCGATTCTAATGTCTAGAAGGAAAATATTGAACATTTATACCGTAATCACTTTATCTCTACGCGAAACGACGATTTAACTGCAGGAAAATTTTCCAAACCGCGGCAATGATTGAAATATATGATATGTATCTAACCTATTAAGAGCACGTAAAGTTCGAGCGATTCTAATGTCTAGAAGGGAAAATATAAACAGTTATATATGAAATTAAGGCAAGATTTCGTGAAACGATATACTACAGCGAAAATTTTTTCACCGGCAATGGATTGAAAATATGTGGATAGGTTGGTACTAACATATTTAAGAGCACGTTAAAGTTTCGCGCGACTATGTCTAGAAGGGAAATATTAACAGTGATAATGAAATTAAGCAATGATTTCGTGAAACGATATTACTACACGGAAAATTTTTTCACGCGCAATGATTAAAATATGTTGATAGGTTGGTTTACTAACCTAGTTTAGAAGCACGTAAAGTTTCGCCGTATTCTAATGTCTAGAGGGAAATATTAACATTTATACGTAAATCGATCTGATCTCTTCGCGAAACGACATTTAAACTTACGACGGAAATTTTTCACGCGGCAATGGATTGAAAATATGTGGTATAGGTTGTACTAAACCTAGTTAAAGCAAACTAAAGTTTCGCGCGATTCTAATGTCTAGAAGGGAAAATATTAAACATAATATATGAAATTAAGGCATGATTTCGTGAACGATATACTACCACGGGAAAATTTTTCACCGGCAATGGATTGGAAAATAGGGATAGTTGACTAACTAGTTAGAAGCACGTAAAGTTGCGCGATTCTAAGTCTATAAGGGAAATATTACATTTATACTTAATCGGACGATCTCTTCGCGAAGCGACATTTACTACACGCGAAAATTTTTTTCACCGCAAGATTGAAAATAGGGATAGTTGTACTAAACCTAGTTAAGAGCACGTAAAGTTCGCCGATTCTAATGCTCTAGAAGGAAAATGATTCAAACATTGTATATAAATTAAGCGATGATTTCGTGAAACGCAAGTATACTACACGGAAAAATTTTTCACGCGCAATGGATGAAAAATATATGGATAGTTCGGTATAACTAGTTTAAGAGCCACGTAAAGGCTTCGCCGATTTCTAAGTCAGAGGGAAATATAACAGTTATATATGAATTAAGGCAAAATTCGTGAAACGATATACTACACGGAAAATGTTTTCGCCGCAATGGATGAAAATAGTGGATAGGTTGTACTAACCTAGTTTAAGAGCACGTAAAGTTTCGCGCGATTCTAATGTCTAGAGGGAAAATATTAACAGTTATATATGAAATTAAGCAATATTTCGCGAAACGCTATACTACACGGAAAATTTTCACGCGCAATGGATTGAAAAATATGTGGATAGTTGTACTAACCTAGGTTAAAGAGCACGTAAAGTTTCGCGCTTATTTCTAATGCCTAGAAGGAAAATAATTAACATTTATCGTAAACGACTGATTCTTCGCGAAACGACGATTTACTACACGGAAGAATTTTTCACGCGCAATGGATTAAAATATGTGGGATAGGTTGTACTAACCTAGTTTAGACACGTAAAGTTTCGCGCATTTCGAATGTCTAAAGGGAAAATATTAACATTATATATGAAAATATTAAGCATATTTCGTGAAACGATATACTACACGGAAAATTTTTCACGCGGCAATGATTGAAAATGTGGATAGTTGGTACTAACCAGTTTAAAGCACGTAAAGTTCGCACGCGATCTAATGTTCTAGAAGGGAAAATATTAACAGTTATATATAAATTAAGCAATTTCGTGAAACGATATACTACACGGAAATTTTTCACGCGCAAAGCAAGAAAAAATATGTGGATGGTGGTACTAACCTAGTTTAGATACACGAAAGTTCGCGCGATGCTTAATGTCAAAGAAAATATTAACATATACGTAATCGACGATCTCTTCGCGAAACGACATTACTACACGGAAAATTTTTCACGCGGCAAGGATGAAGAATATGTGGGATAGTGGTACTAACCTAGTTTAAGAGCACTAAAAGTTTCGCGCATTCTAATGCTAGAAGGAAAATATTAACAATTAATATAAATAAGCATGATTTCGTGAAACGATATTACTACACGAAAATTTTGTCACGCGGCAATGGATGAAAATATGTGGATAGTTGTTACTAACCTAGTTAAGAGCACGTAAAGTTTCGCGACGATTCTAATGCCTAAAGGCAAAAATTAACATTTATACGTAAATCGATGATCTCTTCGCGAAACGACCATTTACTGCCACGAAATTTTTTCACGCGCAATGGATTGAAAATATTTGATAGTTTATTAACCTAGTTTAAGAGCACGTAAAGTCTTCGCGCATTCAAGCTTAGAAGGGAAAATATTAACATATAATGAAATAGCATGATTCGTTAAACATATACTACACGGAAAATTTTTTCAACGCGCAATGATTAAAATATTGGATTAGGTTGTACTAAACCTAGTTAGAAGCCTAAAGTTTCGCCGATTCTAATGTCTAAAGGAAAAATACTTAAACGTTTATACGTATAATCGACTTGAACCTCTTCCGAAACGACATTTACTACACGGAAAATTTTTTTTACGCGGCAATGATTAAAATGTCGGGATAGGTTCGTTACTAACCTAGTTTAGAGGCACGTAAAGCTTTCGCGCGATTCTAATGTCAGAAGGAAAATATTAAACAGTTATATATGAAATTAGGCATGACACGTGAAAACGATATACTACACGGAAAATTTTTTTCACGCGGCAATGAATTGAAAATATGTGGATATTTGTACTAACCTAGTTTAGAACAACGTAAAGTTTCGCGCATTCTAAATCTAGAAGGGAAAATATTAACAGTATATATGAAATTTAAGCCATGATTTCGCCGAAACGCTTATATACACGGAAAATTTTTCACGCGCAATGGATTAAATTATGTGATAGGTTGGTACTAACCTAGTTTAGAAGCACGTAAAGTGTCGCGATCTAATGTCTAGAGGAAAATAGTAACATATATATATGAAATTAAGGCATGATTTCGTGAAACGATATTACTACACGGAAAATTTGTTCGCGCATCGATGAAAATATGTGGAAGGTTGGGTACTAACTAGTTTAGAAAGCACGTAAAGTTTCGCGCTATCAATGTCTAGAAGAAGAATATAACATATATATGAAATTAAGCAAATTTCGTAAACGATATACTACACGAAAATTTTTTTCACCGGGCAATGGATTGAAAATATGTGGGATAGTTGGTACTAACATAGTTTAAGAGCACGAAAGTTTCACGCGATCTAATGTCTAGAAGGAAATATAACAGGTTATATATGAAATTAAGCATGTGATGTCGTGAAACGATATACTACACGGAAAATTTTTTTCACCGCAATGATTGAAAATTATGGGATAGCTCGTACAACCAGTTTAAAGCACGTAAGTTTCGCCGCATTCTAAGGTCTAGAAGGAAAAATATAACATATACGTAAATCGACGATCTCTTCGCGAAACACGATTTACTACACGAAAATTTTTCACCGGCAATGATGAAAATAATGTGGGATAGTTGTTACAACCTAGTTTAGAGCACTAAAGTTTGGCGCGATTCTAATGTCTAGAGGGAAAATATTACAGTTATATGTAAATTAAGGCAGATTTCGTAAACAATATACTACACGAAAATTTTTCAGCGGGGCAATGATTGAAATATGTGATAGTTTACTAACCTAGTTTATATGCACAAAATTTGCGGGCTTCTAATTCTAGAAGGGAAAAATTAACATATACGTAAATCGACATCTCTTCGATAAACGACATTACTTAACGAAAATTTTCACCGGCAACGATTGAAAATATGTTGATAGTTGTACTAACCTAGTTTAGAGCAGGAAAGTTTGGCGCCATTCTAATGCTAGAAGGGAAAATATTAACATTTATATGTAAATGGATTATTTCTTTTGAAACGATTACTACACGGAAAATTTTTTCACGCGGCAATGGATTGAAAATATGTGGATAGGTTGTACTACCTAGTTTATAGCACGTTAAATTTTGGCGGATTTAATTCTAGAAGGAAAATATAACATTTTATATGAAATATGGCTGTTCGTGAAAACATTACTCACGGAAATTTTTTTCACGCGGCAATTGATGAAATATGTTGGATAGTTGTACTAACCAGTTAGTGCAGTCAAGTTTGGCCGATTCTAATGCTAGAAGAAAATATTACATTATATGTAAATCGGCTGATTCGTGAATCGATATTACTACACGGAAAATTTTTTTACGCGCAATTATAAAATATTGGGATGGTTGGTACTAACCTAGTTTAGAGCACTAAAGTTTGGCCGATTCTAAGTCTAGAAGGGAAATATTACATTTATATGTAAATTATGCATTTCTCGTGAAACGATTTACTGCACGAAATTTTTTTCACGGGCATGGATTGAAAATATGTGGGAAGGTTTACTAACTAGTTAGAGCACCGTAAAGTTTGCGCGATTCTAATGTCTAGAAGGGAAAATATTACAGTTATATATGAAATTAAGCATGATTCGTGAACGCTATACTACACGAAAATTTTTCACGCGCAATGGATTAAAAATGTGGGATAGGTTGTACTAACCTAGTTAGATGCACGTAAAGTTTGGCCGATTCTAATTTCTGGAAGGAAAATATTACATTATATGTAAATTATGATTGTTTTCTAAGACGATTTACTCACGAAAATTTTCACGCGGCATCGATTGAAAATGTGGATAGTGTACTAACCGTTTAGTTGCACGTAAAGTTTCGCCTTTCTATGTCTGGAAGGGAAATATTACACATTTATGTTAAATTGAGCATCTTTCGTGGAACGATATACTACACGGAAAATTTTTTTACCGGCAATGGATTGAAAATATGGATAGGTTGGTACTAACCTAGTTCATAGCACGTAAAATTTGGCGCGATTTTAATGTCTAAAGGGAAATATTAACATTTATATATAAATTACTGATTCTTTCGTAAACATTTACGCACGGAAATTTTTTGACGCGCAATGGATTGAAAATATGTGGATAGGTTGTACTAACCTAGTTAGATGCACGAAAGTTTGGCCGGTCTTAATGTCTAGCAGGGAAAATATTAACATTATACGTAAATCGACTATCTCTTCGTGAAACGACGATTTCTGCACGAAAATTTTTCACCGGCAATGATTGAAAATATGTGATATTGGTAATAACCTAGTTTAGAGCACGTAAAGTTTGGCGCGATTCTAATGTCTAGAAGGGAAAATATAACATTAATATGAATTTTAGGCATGATTCTGAATCATATTACACACGGAAAATTTTTTCGCGGGCAATGGTGAAAATATGTGGATAGGTTGGTACAACCTAGTTTAATGCACGTTAAATTTGGCGATTCAATTTCTAGAGGAAAATATTAACATTTATATAAATTAAGATGTTTTCGCGAAACGTTACTACACGAAAATTTTTTCACCGCAAGATAAAATTATTGGATAGGTTGTACAACCTATTAGATGCACTTAAAGTTGGCGCATTCTAAGTCTAGAACGAAAATTATTAACATATATATGAAATTAAGCATATTTCGTGAACCGATATACTACACGGAAAATTTTTTCAGCGCAATGATGAAAATATGTGATAGTTGTACTACCTAGTTTAAGCACGCTAAAGTTTCGCGATTCTAATTCTAGCAGGAAAATATTAACATTATACGTAAATCGACTGATCTCTCGCGAAACACGATTTACACACGGAAAATTTTTCACGCAATCGATTGAAATATTGGATAGTTGTACTAACTAGTTTAGAGACGTAAAGTTTGGCCGATTCTAATGCTAGGGAAAATATTAACAGTTATATATGAAATTAGGCATGATTTCGTGAAACGATATACTACACGGGAAAATTTTTCACGCGCAATGATTGAAAATATGATAGGTTGTACTAACCTAGTTTAATGCACGAAATTTGGCGCGATTCTAATGTCTAAGGGAAATATTAAATTTATACGTAATCGACTGATCTCTTCCGAAACGACGATTTACTACAGGAAAATTTTTCACCGCAATGATTGAAATATGGATATTTTCTAACCTAGTATTGCACGTAAGTTGGCCGATTCTAATGTCAGAAGGGAAATTTATCAGTTCTCTCT